>JAODAL010043170.1:0-34113 GCA_025379985.1 Phyllomedusa bahiana | reverse complement strand
TAAGGGGACAGTGATAACAAGTAACTTTGCAATTAGATGTCATTAGCAAAGCTGTCTTGTTATCACAGTTTTCCTTATCTTCTGTTTCGGTTTACACTGATATCCAGTGCTGGTCGGATCCCTCCTCCTTGCATATCCTTAGCTGAGAGCTCATTTACATTCTCTTCAGCCCCCGATCGGGTGTATTTACGGAGCTTGCATTCCTGCCTTTCACTCAAAGTAAGGGACCGGCACATTTTCACTCTGCACAGCCAGAAGAAACAGAATAACACTGCAGGACTTCGATAATCAGGAAACAGCACAATTGTGTGTCGATCCCTGCCTCTCCTGCCTAGAAGGGAGATCTGTGCCATTCATAGAAATCTGAATTCAACTGTAACAAATCTTCAGCTGTGAGAGGAGAAGAGATCAGTGCTTAGTCTAGATTGAATGCAGCCTGTGGTATATATACAGCTCTTATAAAATAAGACTGATAGGGAGAGACACAGTGACATGTGGACTCAGCGAGGGGGGGAGGGGGAGTCTCGGGAGCCAGCATGAACAGTGAAGGGGGGATGATGTCACCCAACCGGGAGGGGAAGAAACGCCCCTGCATTTCTAGAGTTGAGAAGCTGAGAGCAGTATGAATCGGCCGAACTAAAGAAACGATACATCCCCTTTAAGTCCTGTCACTTCCCAGTAACCTTGCCGAATCGATAGTGCCCTGTGCCTTGAGAGGAAGCGTTCAATAAGTGTCTTGCATTATTCCGTGTACCGTATCTTCTGCCTCCGTCCCACGACCACGAACCATTGCCGCTTGCCCTGACCGTTCTGACTGTCCCTGACTATGAGCCTGCCTCACGATTCTGTACCACACCACACCTCGGCAGCCACCACAAGCAAGTCACGTTAGGGGTAGCAACCTGGTAGCAATCCGCCGCAGCAAGTCCATCGGGCTCTGATGAAAACCGGACCTACTTAGACTCTGCTCCTGGGCGTGGCTATTACCATCGCTTGTGGTGGTCCAGAGGATCCACTACCACAACCATTACACTTATATCCATTAATTACATTTTATTTAATGGCCTTTAACACATAGTCAATGTTTATGTATGTTCTTTAATTTCTCTGCATTAAACTGTTGCCTCTTGTATAAATATTCCTATTATTTTACAATTTTTTGGATCACTGAATACCTAATTGAATAGCATTTCATAACATTTTTCAGACATTTCCCAGATTATGTATTGTCTATGTACGACATGTTGATGTTATATAAACATTAGCATAATATATCTTAAACACTATTATTTGAACAATAGATACAATATGATTTAGTATTTACAAGAGAATAAGTCCCCAATGATTGTTTCCTGGAGAAAGATGGGAAAAAAGCTGTAATCCATCAAGTTACACATTACATAATGCTACAGCAACCAGACCCAACAGCAAAATATTGTACAAAGTAAACAGTCATAAATATTCCACCATCCCAAAAATAATTGTGAATAGCAAATTCATATGCAACAGAATACTGCTTTAATTTGACTGGCTTCAGGAAATCTTCATGAACCTGCCTATGGATAGAACTTCAAAACAGATTCCTTTTACTTTGCAGAAAATCGATATTTTAAACTATTCCTTCAGTAAAACTCTAAGCAAAAGTAAACTATTGGCAAAAGAGTGAGGTTCATACATGTGGCCCTAAATGTAATATGCCTGAAGCCCAACATGTGGGTCTTCCTACAAAAACTTTATTTATTGAAGGCAAAAAAGTACAAATATTTGTTAGTTTGCAATATCAGAGCATAAAGAATATTTTCAGTACAGAGCTAACTTACAATGATGGTAGTAATAGTGCCCCTTAGTTTTTCTGTTGGATCCTGATAGCTGTGTCCTTATAACGTAGCAGTGGTGAACACAAAAAACACTAATCTTCTTCATTTCCCTACCTTGTCTTGAGGTTGTCAGGTCAAATAACTTCTCATCCAAGGGACTGATACCTGAAGATAACCCCTTTATAAAAATAAACTTATGTGTTGATCTGCTGACAACATTGGGCTAAGCTTTCTAGCCACACACATCCTAAACAACTGTCCATGTGCTGCTTGGATGTGTCAGGTCACCAGTGCATCTTTCTTTTCTTGCATCAGAATGGGGGTCCCCATTTATGACATTCCTTTTAAATAAGAGGGTATAGAAATAAAGGTTCTTTTCATTAGATATTCCCTTTAATTATGTTTTAGAAACTAGAACTCAGTTGTTTTGTACTTTAATGCTTAAAAGAAATGTTGCCGAGTATGCAGCTCAGGAAAGTCTTAGCAAACAGTTTTATATCGTATGTTTCTTCAGTCATTAGGTTCAAACTATATTTGCTGATATCGACAGGGGACCTTTTTATCAAAAAACATTATTTAATAAAAAACAAAACAAAAAAAAACAGAAACAAACAAATAGTGGTGAACTTGCATATTGCACGAAAACAGATTTTGATGTTCATTTTCTTACTGATATGAGGATAAATATTATAAGATGATTTGGTGACCACTACCATTTTTGAACCAGTTATGGCCAAGTTACAGATGTGATACAGTTTACTCTTCATTATCTTTTGAGATGACTTAATAGATTTGTCTGCAAGTCTATGGAAAACCAATCACACATTTTACACAAACTTATCTTTTCTGCATGAAGTCATTTTTTCTTAGGCTCCATGCACATGGATGTTTTATAGAACCATGCAGAAGACATATATTTAAGACAGAATCAGATCCTAAAGGCCTATCCTGATTCTATAAGATGTGATCTTTGATGCCAAACATATAATATATATATATATATATATATATATATATATATATATATATATATATATATATATGCTTTTTGAACCAAGGTATGAAATGACCATATCCATGATCCATTTAAATTCTTTGTTTAGCATAGATAGGTGTTCATGAATAGCAAATTTGAGACAAATAATATACAATGGTGCTCACCCTTTTGGACTTTATTTCCTCGGATCTGGTCCACAAGTATACAGCCTTTGAAATGATGTGCCTGGATAAACTGAGGTTTCCAGAGCAGATGAACCTCCAGCACCATACATACTGTATAAAAGCCAAGAACACTTTATTATAAATGTATTAAAAAGACAAATTCAGCCATGCAGCATAAAAATACTGAGCATGCCACACACTTACATGTTTCATATGTAAACCGACCGTGTTCACAGCATGGTGGATCTAGTCCATAGAATTAAATTTAAAAACAAGCTGACAAGCTAGTCACACCCACACCTCAAAAGATCTCTGTATAAGTTAACCCTGTGTTATTTGCTAGATGGAATATAAGTTGGATCACAATAATAAGATGGGTGACATAAATACAGAGATTCAGGTTGCACTATTACAGGTGTTATCCGTATTTGTGAAATATGATCTTTTAGAAGCTAATGAGTAATTGTTGCACTTATTGCCCCCACAAGGGAACCATCCTTCTTTAAACACCTATGTTTTATTTAGACTGGAATCTCTGTACAAATTAGGGAAAGAATTTCCCCAATGGTTTGCTTTGTCTTGGTACACATAAAATACCCCCATCTAGAATTTGAGATAAAATCCCAACCTGGTGCAATAATGAAAGATATTTGCAAAAAATGTTTTTAATTTGTTTGAAATTATTGTAAAATTTTGTCGAAAACACTAACTTCTTATTTTTTGGGATGAGATCTTTTTCTTTTCCTTTGAATTCAGCCATTCAACTCTGTGTGGTATATACAAGATTACCTGCTCTTTAGAGCATCCACTAAGGATAACCTCTATTCTTCAACGGCTAATTAATGTTGGAAATAGATTTCAAATACAAAGACTCATTGGTGCAGGCTCTTTGTGCCCTGATATACTCTCCGATGGGTAAGGTTTTGACAGTGCTAAGTGGATGACAGCTGTCTGTCCTCAAAACCGTATTACCTGATAAAGGTTTACAGTGAGCAGGGGCTTCGCTAGGCAGTATCATTCGGGGCAGAAGCCCCGGATGTAAAGCCTTCTGCCTCGAATGATTAGTCTTCTCACTCTCTCTGCTCGCTGCAGTGAGAAGCTCCGCCCACCTCCAGAACTTCACCACTCTCAGGGAGCAGTGAGAGCCGCCCCTCCTCTTCTGTGCACCCAGCTCAGCCCTCCCCCGGAGCTACAGCGCCTACTGCAAGGTTCCCTGCCTGCTTCTGACGGCTCCTGCAGCAGAGCGTCGGCCACATCACTATGGAAACCAGAACGAGCTTCTGGTTTCCTCAAGTCTTCCAGAGCTGCCTAAACAGTCCAGGAGCTTCTAGGACCCCAGTGACCCTGCATAAGGTATGTCCTGAGGCAGGATGGAGGGCTATGCCCCCACCTCACATGTCTATACTAATATACTGGACCTGTGTCACAGAGGTACAGTATATTAGTATATACATCCACAAAGGGACAGTATATACACAAATGTAATACACAGATAAATATTGGACATATGTATATACTGTTCCTGTGTGTATATTGCAGTATATATATTTATATACACACTACACCACTATATGTATACATATATATATACACAGACCCATGTACTTCACACAGGGACAGTATATACTCCCAAATGTAACACCAGATAAGTATTATACATGTATATACTATCCCTGTGTGAAGTACATGTGTGTATATATATATAGTGGTGTAGTGTGTATATAAACATTATATATATATATATATATATATATATATATATAATATATATATATACTGTAATATACAACAGGAACAGTATATACACATGTCCAATATTTACCTGTGTGTTGCATTTGTGTATATATTGTCCCTGTGCGTAACAGTCTGAGTAGGTGTCATCTGCAGTGAGATAAGTCTGATGTATTAAAGTGGTCAAGCAAGTAAAAAAGTGAAAAAACAAACACAAAAAAACACATATATAAGCTTTTCCCATTACAAATGCTTGTCAATGAAAATTTTAAAAAAAAGTACACTTATTGGCATCACTGTGTGTGTATAACCCTGTGCTATAAAACTGATATTTTACCCCCTCCATGAACACTGCTACAAAAATAAAAAATAAAAAAATTTTTGTTCATCCCACTGTGCAAGAAATTGAATAAAAAGCAACCAAAAAGTCCCATGAGCCTCAGAACAGCACCAATGAAAAAGATATGGCTATTAGAAGAAAAAAAATGGAAAACAGCTGTGTTATTTAGGAGTTAAACTACATCACCACATATACTGGATTTTACAGACTATAAGAGGCACTTTTGTGCCCCCAAATTTGGGAAGAAAATGAGGGGACAATGCTGTAGGCCGTGGGCTGGGAGGATGGGGTATGTTGTCTCAGAGACCATCAGTAAGGGAGTCAAGAGCAGAGACTCTGCTGCTGGAAGCTAGCAGCGGGTTTTAATTAACCCCTCCATGCAAATGGATGTCGCTGAACATCTAAATGGCATGAAGGATGTATAAAGTGGGCTCACACGCTAAGCCCACTCTATGCATGGCAGACAGCGACTGTTCCTTACACTCGCCGCTAACAAAGGGCCCATGCCCCGAATGTTTTAGGACCCTAGCAACGCCCCTGAGTGTAAGCAAATCTCTACTTGTTGAGAGAGGAGGTTGCCTGTCAATATTAAATCAAAGAATGGTATAGAAGAGCGATCTTGATATCTTGTAAAAGTCCGATTTAAATTTTTGTTGCTGATATAGGGTAAAAACTCCTTCATTATAGATGACTCTGCTGTGGTGTTACACACCTTCAGCAAGTCCCCTATATATCTTCCATACCACACTATGGAGTCAAGGAAAGGATTGTTACAATTATAAATGAAAACTACTTCTCATGTGGCCATAAGCAGATTGGCCAGAGAAGGGCAGAAAGTAGACCCCATCAGGGCACCCTTAATTTGAACATAAAAGGCATCTTTGAATTTGAAAAAAACATGCCTGAGCAAAAACTCTGTACATATGATTAAAAAGAGGGACACATTTTCAGGAAAACAGTTGTTCGAATTGAAGTAGTGGGTAAGTATGTCTATAGCAGTAACATGTGGAATGCATAAATAAAGTCCCACTACATCACAAACCACCAATAGGCGTGTATTACACCAATGAAATTTTTCAAAGGCTTCTAGCACTGTTGAACTGTCCTGTATAAATCCCGGTAAGCCTCTTACAATGGGCTGAAGATATTCATCAACCCAATGACTGAGTTTAGCCATATATGAATCAAAGCCTGCAATTATTGGACTCAAAGATGGTGGAAACTGTTTTTTGTTGACCTTGGGTGACCCACAGAATATGGGGATTACTGGATGTTTCACTATAAGTTCATCCGCTAATTTATCTGAGATGACACCCAGCACTACGCTTTCTTGTAACAAACCTTTCAGTTTGGCTAGAAAAATGGATGTAGAGTCATTACTAATAATTTTGTATGTGGAGGGGTCATCAAGTATTTTTAGAGCTTGTTCTTTACAGACCCCCTTGTCTAGCACTATAACTGCTCTCCCTTTTTTTGCCCTTTTGATTATTAGTTAGTTAATGGACATTTTTTGTTTGTGTGTTATGTACACAAGTCATATTTTTTTCTTTTTATATATGCGTTATAGAATAAAAATTTTTGGTTTAGTACATTTAAGTGTTCTTAGCTATGAACCAATGCAGTGTAAACATAGCCTTACCATTTATAATAACTTTTTTGTCTTGAAACTGTAAAGGTATGTAATGTACAGGTATGTAATGACAGAGTTATACTTGTATTGGGACTGTGAAGCACAGTAGGTTGCCATGGCAGATAAGGATAAGAAATGTTCTGATTATGGCAAGGGCACAGTTAGTAGCCCAGGCAGTTTTGGGCCTATATACAGTATGGGTTAGGACTGTTGGGTTGCTATGTGAGACCGGGTAGTTGGATGGCCTGGTTGTAGCAAAAAGTCAATGGTTCAAAGTTAGTTGCAGACAGGTTTAGCCTGTATTTGTAGTGCAGTGAGTCAGCAGGAGCTGGGCAATCAATCAGTGAACCCCTCAAGAAGGAGTCTGGTGTGCATGAGGGGTGACAGATTCCTGTGGCTATCATGCGAGCAGAGGCCAGTGAGGCCTATAGTTGCATGTTGAGCAGTAAACTGGGAGAGGCCAGGGGGAAAAAGGTCCCCACTTCCAGAGGCAGAGAGTATCTAGAGGGAAGACACCGACCCGGGTAGCAGCAGGAGAAGAACAGCAGGAGGCCTGATGCCTAGTTGGAAAGAGACTACTGAGAAAAAGGTCAGGTATAACAGTGAGGAGGACAAAGGGAGAGCCCCTCATGAGCTGTGTGTGATTGCTAAGGCTGTGTCAGGAGCTCACTCCTCCCTCATCTCACTGACTCTGTGTAGTCACACTCTGACAAACTGTCATACCCTGAAGTGCTGATCCCTCACTGCTTCAGCCCAGCTCTACACTATGATATAAATTTTATATAGTTTTTTATGTTTTATTACTTTATTATTATTTACACAATAGAAATATGTCTATAAAAAAATGTTTTTTTATGTTGTTCTATTCTGACAGCCATAACTTTTTTTTTTTTTTGCTGAATACAGAGCTGATTATGGGATTTTTTTTTTGCGGGATGAGTTGATATTTTTATTGGTATGGGGTGCATACAACACTTTGATCTCTTTTTATTAAGGTTTTTGTGAGGTGTTTTGAACAAAATACAGCAATCCTGGTAGTATTTTTTATGTTTATTTTTTACAGCGGTCACCATGCAATATAAATGACATGCTAACATTACTCAGCAGGTCGATACGGCTACAGAGATACCCAATTTATATATCTTTTTATGTTTTACTGCTTTCACACAGTAAAAACACTTTTATTAAAAAAAACATGTTTTTGCATCACAATAAAAGAGCCATAACTTTTTTTATTTTTCTTTGTACAGAGATGTGTAGGGGCTTATTTTTTGCAGAATGAGTTGATGGTATTATTGGTATAATTTTTGAGGGAACAAGGCTTTTTGATCAGTTTTAAATCCATTTTTTGGAAGGCAGGGTGAAGAAATTACTGTAATCCTAGTAGTGCTTTTTTATTTTTAACAGGGTTCTTCGTGCAGTATAAGTGACAAGTTAGTTTTACTCTGTGGGTCGATATGATTATAATGTTACACAATTTATATCATTTTTTATGTTGAAGCGCTTTAAAACAAAAAGTGTTTTTATTGTGTTAAACAATATTTATCCATCGCTATCTTGTAATAGCCATAATTTTTTTTATTTTTCCCTATATAGAGCTGTGTAAGGACTCTTTTTGTGGGATGAACACATACAACTCTGGTGTTTATATGAGTGTTTGATCGCTTTTTATTCCATTTTATGTGCTGCTGAATAAACGAAAATCGTAATTCTTTGATTTTTTTTTTTTTTAACGGTGTACACTGCAGGTAAATTAACATGACATATTTACAGGGTAGGTCATTATGTATGTGGTGATACTAACTATGTACTTTTTAAAAAATCTTTTTTGGGGCAATTGATGTTTGTAAAGAGGAAAAGGGTGGTGTACGTGATTTTATTTTGTTTTTCGTGTTTGTGTTTAAGTTTTTTCACTTTTTTTTACACTTTTTTCCCTTTTCCCTAGAGGTGAATTGTATGAACGATCTTCAAATCATTCATACAATAGGAGATCAGTACACAGCTTATTGCTGTGTACTGCTCTTCATGGCGACTGTCAATCACCATGCCCCGTAATGCCCAAAATGCAGTGACAGGCATGGTGACATCACAGAAAGCCCGGGCAGTGATTTTCACCTCACGGGCTGTCTGGTGGGAGACAGCTGCTGCAGGATTGGCAGCAGCTGCGCAAGAGCAGGAAGCAGGCACTCACTCCTCCTGCCTGCAACTTAGCTCCAATGATCTTAATAGATCGTCATAGCTCAGTGGTTAAACACCTGCGGGCAGAGCTCACCTCGGCCGTGGCTGATGAGGCATGAGGCCAGCGGTATTATACCACTAGTCCCATGTCACGATCATACAGGGCTTGCTTGTAAGCCCAACGATCACTGGGGCGTACCCATATGTCCATTTGCAGGAACGCACTTCCCGCTAGGACGTATAGGTATGTTTAATGTCGGGAAGGGGTTAACCATCTGTAGACTGTCAGTCTGCCTCCCTTGGAATCCAATATAGGGTAATTATGGGGGACAGATTTGAATAACATAAAGATCGCCTGGTGGATTGATACCACTGCAATAAAGAACATGGTCTACCTAACCGTAAGACTCTTTCCTGTACTCGTCTATTTTACCTATATACCATTCTGTGTTTGGATACTATAAGGACTTGGTTAAGTCCCCTGTATATTTTGTAATTTTTTTCCTTCTATTGTGGATTTTAATGGTAAGACAAATAATTTTAATTGATTACAATAAAAGGTATTTTTTAATGAAAACAAATTTTCTGTGATTTACCTCACTCAAATATTAGCTTTTAACATGTAGGGAACAGTAAATGAAGACTTTTTATAAATAAATTCCACTTTTGATATTACTTTGGTCAGTAGATAAGAGAGATTTTAAGTGCACACAGGTTTCTCTGGTCACTGTCTGGCTCTCCCTTCCTGATTAGACAGAGAGCAGGGAGAGACGTCACCAGGATGGATTGCAGCTTGAGAAAAGAGTGTGTTATCTCTGAAAAACAAAGGAGATTACTTATTTTTGATTATTATATTTGAGCTCTGTAGTTTTGTGCGCTGTAGATTACATCCCCTGCAGTCCTGTCAGTACAATTAGAACAGCTGGGAATAAGAGAGTTGATATGCTTAACATGGCTATTTAACCACCCACAGCCCAACCAGGATGAGTGGGGAACTGTGAATCTGATGCTGCCTATGGCTCTGTGAAACAGCATGGTTAGACAACCACTTTAAGAATACTTTAGTATTACATGTGAAGTTGCTTTTATTTGAAGCAAATTACTCAGCTATTCTAACTTAGTGTAAAGTGTTTAAAGAGAACCTGTCACATAGTTTATGCCCCCCCTGCTGAGGACAGAACAAAGTAGCATCAGACTTGCTGTTTCCAGCGCTGTTTCCCTTATTCTGTGAGATGTTGTAGTTTTCAAGTATTTAATGCTCAAATTTGCAGTTTTCAGCCAGAAAAGAGTCATAAAGAGTCAGTTTTTTTCAAACTCCACCAACCTCAATTGATAAACCTATTACTTTGAATAGGTAGAAACATGCGAATAACTGTCAGTGGGCGGGGCTAGCCTTTGGTGGGCAGAGCTAACAGCTGCTCATGAATAAGATTTGAGCATTAAATGCTCTAAAACCACAGAATCTTACAGAATAAGGGACACAGCCCTGGAAACAGCACGTCTGACACTAGCTTGTTCTGTCCTCAGCAAGGGTGCATAACCTATGTCACAGGTTCCCTTTAAGTACATGGTTTCTCAGTTGGATGAGGTGATTTGAAAACCTTAGCAGACTTCAAATTATGCTTAAGCACCATACATACAAATGTTAAGAATTAAAATAAAATTATTACATGAAAATATGTATGCCATAATGGTTTTCCAAGATATCCAGATTCTGATGAACAGCATAGGCTGCATGACAACGGAAAATATAAGTTTTGAAAGTGGGCATCCCTCTCACACTTCACATTCTATAGTGAAAGCAGTCCTAGTTGTCCTTGACATTTAACTCGGGTCTGGTAGAATAAATAAATTCAATAACCAATAATGTCCAAGTTACAGATAATTAAAAAAGAGAAACAATGTCATAACTTGTACTGCAGTGACATAACAGCAGAATACAAAAAAGGCCATCAATAACTCATGATAAGGAGGCACTCTACCTGGATCAAGCAAGGAGAACTCAAGCGAGGATATTTTTCTTCTGTAGTAGGGGTTTATATTGCTGCAACTAGAGAATGGTGAAGAGTGGGCATAGTGTGTTGTTGTGCAGTAGAGGAACTATCCAGGCCCTATATTGTTTTAGCCTCTAGAGAGTAGATGGTTTGTATAGAGGCTGTGGGAGGATGTGGAAGTTTAAAGAGGAATTATTTATTGGTTAAAGTTGCTGCTCACAATCTTATACCATATGTCAGGGAAAGTATTTGCATATATTATGAGAGTCGCATTTTGAAATGATTTTTATGTACTCTTGGAATTTCCTCTTTTGGACTGTAATAATGATGTATGCTATCCACGTGGAATAGTCATTGAGAGAACTAATCCTCAATATTCCCTGTAGCCACAGGTTATCTGTACTGATTATCTATATCCTCTAAATGCACATAGTCTTGATCTTGTTTAAGCCTGTGCATTTCAGCTTGTAAGTCACTATGAGGACCAATTTGTCATGTTTGGTTTTCATACTGTCTATGCATGTCCCCAGGTAAATCATTTCTGATGAGATACCTTGCTTAACCTATTGGTATTTTTCCTCAAACCAGGAGGAAATCTTGTAGTATAGGTCTTCTATGCAGTAATATAAGAAGACAGGAATGCAACAGATAAAAAAGCGAGAGATAGGATGTACTGGCAGCGGATAGGATCCACTAAATTAAGGGTTAATCTCGGGTTCAAGTCAACATACTATTGAGATTGAATAAGGAAGGTATTGATGACTTGGAAGAAGACAATGAAGTTCTTGTAAATATATAGACAGAGACTAGACCATGAAGAAAGAATGATCAAGGTAAAGTAAGTTTTGAGTCTAAAAAAGGAGGAGTAATTGGTTACAAACCACAGGGTCCTATTGTTGTAGACATAGGGTGACATGTATGAATCTCGCCACGTCGGGGCGCACCTTTCCGCCGGCTTTCCGGCGAAATTTGCGCCTGATTTATGTCGGCACTGGGGCGCGCTCAAACATCCTATGTAAAGTCTGCTGCGCCTCGCCAGTGTTTGGGGCGCAGTGCGGGACTTAGGCGCAGTGCGGCGCTGTGCCTATGATTCGCCGCCCGAGGTAGTGCGCTCATACATGCGGTGTAAAGTCCGCCGCGCCTCGCCAGTGTGTGGGGCGCAGTGCGGGGACATGGGCGCATTGCGGGGCTGTGCTTCATATTCGCCATCCGAGGAGGTGTGCTCATACATGCGGGGAAAAGTTCACCGCGTCTCGCCAGTGTTTGGGGCGCAGTGCGGGACTTAGGCGCAGGGCGGGCCTGTGCCGAAGATGTGTTCCGATTTGAGACAGGCTGGAAAACAGCGAGAAATCATTAAAAATGTCCGTGCGGAGTATGAATCAAAAATCGCCTTTATAAAGGCGGAAAACATTCTCAGAAAAGAGCTCAAACCTCAAAAATAAAAATACATAAAAAAAAAATCACTTTCCAAAACTCTAGAACGGCGCAATATCAAGAATTCGGATATTGGAAATTGCCGGGAAATACAGTAATTCAAATTCTGAAAGCTATTTCTCATTGGAGTCGGCAGAAACCGGCCAATCAGAATTGGAGCGACAGTGAACCATTAAAACCTATGGAGAACTATTGACCA
The DNA here is from genome assembly GCA_025379985.1 of Phyllomedusa bahiana. Lineage (NCBI taxonomy): Eukaryota > Metazoa > Chordata > Amphibia > Anura > Hylidae > Phyllomedusa > Phyllomedusa bahiana. The sequence goes on along the minus strand of JAODAL010043170.1, from coordinate 21,629 downwards.
ATCAGAATCAAAGGCTGGGACAGTTCAAAATACAGTAAAAATGCAGAAAAGAGCTGATTGGCTGAGCTAGCGGGGGCTTGGCTATCTCGGACAATCAGAATAGGAGCGACAGGGACCCATTTTAACCTATGGAGAAGTTTGAACCAATCAAAATCAAAGGCGGTACAGTTCAAAATACAGTAAAAATGCTGAAAAGAGCTGACTGGTTGAGCTAGCGGGGGCTTGGCTATCCCAGCCAATCAGAGCGCGAGCTACTTCTCCCATTGTAGTCTATGGAGAGATCGGGGCAATGAAATCTCGGCTCTCAGCGCCGTGCGGCATGGAGCATGATTAAAAAAATCATTTTTATTAGTTGCAAAATCTTCTCGGAAAAAGAGCTCAAACCTTTTATAAACATAAATCAATTAAATCCCGAACAACGCGGGATAAGGAATTGCAATAGAGAGAATTGCCGGGAAATACAGTAATTCAAATTGTTTAAGCTCTTCTGATTGGTCAGCAGAAGCCGGCCAATCAGAATAGGAGCGACAGGGACCCATTATATCCAATGGAGATGTTTTGACCAATCAAAATCAAAGGCGGGACAGTTCAAAATACAGTAAAAATGCAGAAAAGAGCTGATTGGCTGAGCTAGCGGGTGCTTGGCTATCCCAGCCAATCAGAGCGCGAGTTACTTCTCCCATTGTAGTCTATGGAGAGAACGACGCAATGCAATCTCGGCGCTCAGCGCCGTGCGGCATGGAGTATGAATAAAAAAATCATTTTTATTAAGTGTAAAACATTGTCAGATAAAGCACTGAAACCTTCTCTAAAAATAAAGCAGTTAAATCCCTAACAACGTGTTTGTCGCCGAGACCGGCACTACATAAGGAATTGCAATAGAGAGAATTGCCGGGAAATACAGTAATTTAAATTGTTTAAGCTCTTCTGATTGGTCGGCAAAAACCAGCCAATCAGAATAGGAGCTCTGTGATTGGCTAAGTTAAAAGAAAAAAAAATATTAATTCACTAAAATCATGTTTATTTCTTTATTTCCGTTAGCCAAGGATCAATAGTATTGGTACAACGAAAATAAAAAAATACAAATAATTTTAGTGAATTGATATTTTTTTTTTCTTTACCCCCATATTATTATTCATTTTATATACACATCGGGACAACTTCTGTAGTCTTATCATTTGATTTCGGCCATGTACAGTTTTATTTCCGATTGCATTAGAAAACCCATAGGAGCGTCGCTCGCTCTCCCATGGTCCAAATAACTGCGCCTCTTTTAACTTAGCCAATCACAGAGCTCGCTCTGAATTTCTTTTCCCCATAGAACTCTATGAGAAAGTAGCTCGCGCTCTGATTGGCTAAGCTGGACGAGCCCCCGCCGCTTCAACCAATCAGCTCTTTTCTGCCTTTTTACTGTATTTTGAACATAGGTTAGAATGGGTCGCTGTCGCTCCTATTCTGATTGGTCAATTCTCCTCCATAGGTTAGAATGGGCAACTGTCGCTTCTATTCTGATTGGCTGGTTTATGCCGACCAATCAGAAGAGCTTAAACAATTTGAATTACTGTATTTCCCGGCAATTCTCTCTATTGCAATTCCTTATGTAGCGCCGGTCTCGGCGACAAACGTGTTGTTAGGGATTTAACTGCTTTTTTTTTTAGAGAAGGTTTCAGCGCTTTATCTGATGATGTTTTACACTTAATAAAAATGATTTTTTATTCATACTCCATGCCGAGATTGCGCCGATCTCTCCATAGACTACAATGGGAGAAGTAGCTCGCGCTCTGATTGGCTGGGATAGCCAAGCCCCCGCTAGCTCAACCAATCAGCTCTTTTCTGCATTTTTACAGTATTTTGAACTGTCCCGCCTTTGATTTTGATTGGTTCAAACTTCTCCATAGGCTATAATGGGTCCCTGTCGCTCCTATTCTGATTGGCCGAGATAGACAAGCCCCCGCTAGCTCAGCCAATCATCTTTTTTCAGCATTTTTACTGTATTTTGAACTGTCCCGCCTTTGATTCTGATTGGTCAATATTTCTCCATAGGTTTAATGGTTCACTGTCGCTCCTATTCTGATTGGCCGTTTTCTGCCGACCAATGAGAATATCTTTCAGAATTGAATTACTGTATTTCCCGGCAATTTCCAATATCCTAATTTCTGATGTTGCGCCGTACTAGATTTTTGGAAAGTGATTTTTTTTAATGTATTTTTTATTTTTAAGGTTTGAGCTCTTTTCTGAGAATGTTTTCCGCCTTTATAAAGGCGATTTTTTTTGGAATCATACTCCATGCCGCACGGAGCTGAGCGCCGAGATTTCTTTTGCGATCTTCTTCTATGTTTCCTCGCATGTTCCGTTCTCGCTTCACTTCGCCTCCGCCGGAGCATTTAGACCAAAATAAACTAGGTCTGCCTGTCGGAGCCGCCGAGCGCTGCAATGCGCCGCACTTTGCCGACTCGCGATAGTACATGCCTCGGAGTTTTCAAGCGCGCCGCGTCCCGCCCCGGAACGCCTACAGCATTCCCACACCGCGCCCATTGCCCGCCCCTTCATGCGGGGCGCAGCTGAAAGTGGCAAACGCTGCGCCTAACACCGCATCCCTGCGTCCGACAGGGGGAATCGGCCCGGGAGGCCCAGATTACGCCTGAAAACAAGCGAATAGCCCGTTCATACATGTCGCCCATAGTTTTTGTATAACATGTGGCTATATGCAGTTTACAAAAAAGACTATCTTCTACCTCAATGTTTGAATCTTTTAACATAAATACCATTAGTAATTGTAACACTTAATCTGTAGTTTATGTGATCACAAATTTGTAAGTTGCAATATGTCAGCTATACTTCTACAAGTATAAAAAAAAAAAATTGCAGACATTTGTCGAATACATCAACCCACAGCCCACAACACGCTCTGCGGGCGAGTGCTGCCGCTGCCCGGGTGTCGGGCGACGAGCGCACTCGTCCCCCCTGCGTGCCGGCACTCACCCGGCCGTGCTCCAGTCTCTCAGAAGCCTCCTGCTGCTAATTGGCTAATTGCCGGGCGCTGCCTCTATATTACCTGGGTGCTTCTACCCACTCCCTGCCGGATCTTTAGTGCCTTTGCCTATAGAGAAATCTTTTCCTGAAAGTGTTGTTCTGATCTTCCGTGTACTGTACCGTTTGCCTCCGTCTCCTGAAAAAGAACCTCTGCCGCCTGCTCTGGCCTTCCTGCCTGTCCTTGACCACGAACCTCTGTCACCTGTCCTGACCTTCTGCCTGTCCCTGACTAGGAGCCTGCCTTACGATTCTATACCATGCTATACCTTGGCTGCCACCGCATGCAAGTCGCGTCAGTGGTAGCGACCTGGAAGACTCCCGCTGCAGCAAGTCCATCCCGCTTTTCTGTGGGCTGTGGTGAAAACTGGGACCTACTTAGACTCCGCTCCCTGTCGTGGCTTACACCATCGTTTGCGGTGGTCCAGTGGATCCACTTCTACGACCGGGACCGTTACAATATCTATGGCTTCATGCATTTTGTGGAATGCAGTTGATGCAATTGACTTTATTTGCAGGTATTGAAAGGGTTACTAGACCATTGAGGGGTAGGGATCAGGTTTAAACAAAAGATACATTTTGATGTATCAGTATTGATTTATTTACTAAATACTTTTTCTTTATTATGATCATTATAGTTTTTTGTAACATAATGTGTATAAGTTGTTTTTATGTATATTTGGTTTTCATATTGTAATGATACAGTCAATGGGTCAGCATTTAGATATTAGTGCATGTACACATAGCTTGCTCTGCGCTTATGTTTCTGAGCATTTTTACTTATCTTTCTATATATATAAACCGCCGCAATCAATCTCCAATATCTCTTGTGATTTAAAAGTTGTCAACACAGAAAGTTGTCATTTTCCTTTCATTTCTGAAAATAAGAGGTGTCATTAGGAAATTTTTTTTTTTGACACCTAATGTGTTTGTGTAGTGTGTATATATATATATATATATAATATATATTCACTAGCATACATTAATACGCAACAAAAGTGAGTACACCCCTAAGTGAAGATGGACAAATTGTGCCCAAAGGTCAATATTTTTTATGGCCATCATTATTTTCCAGTGGTGGGTTAACTGTTTTGGGCATTGAGGAAACTTGTGCTTCACAGGTTGTAGCAAGTGGAATCTCTTTCCACTCCTCCGTGACAACATCATGGAGCTGGTGAATGTTAGAGATCTTGCACTTCTTCATCTACCATTTGAGGATACCCCGCAGATGCTCAATAGTGTTTAGGTCTGAAGACATGCTTGACCAGTTCAGCACCTTGTCTTGGAGGTGTGGTTGGGGTCATTATCATGTTAGAATGCTGCCCTGCGGCCCAGTTTCCAAAGGGAATGAAAATGCTCTACTTCAATATGTCACAGTACATTTATGGTTCCCTCAATGAACTGTAGCTTCCCACAGCTAAAAGCACTTATGTAGCCCCAAACCATTACACTCCCACCACCACGCTTGACTGTAGACAAAATACACTTGTCTTTGTACTTCTCACCTGGTTGCCACCACACATGCTTGACACCATCAGGACCAAATAAGTTAATCTCGGTCTCAGCAGACCAATAATTCATGTCCTTAGTCTGCTTGTTTTCATCATAATGTTTGTGGGCTTTCTTGCGCATCATCTTTATAAGAAGCTTCCTTCAAGGATGACAGCCATGCAGACCAATTTGATGCAGACTATCAATAGACTGATACCCCACCCCTTTAGCCTATATAGCAATGCTGGAAGGACTCATATATCTATTTTGAAAAGACTATCTCTGGATTTGACACTAAGCATGTGCACTCAACTTTGGTCAACCATGGTGAGGCCCATTCTGAATGGAACCTGTCTTGTTAAGCTACTATATGGTTTTGACCACCATGTTGTAGCTCAGTTTCAGGGTGTTGACCATCTTCTTATAGCCTAGGCCATCTTTATGCAGAGTAACAATTTTTTTTATCAGATCCTCAGACAATTCTTTGCCAAGAGGTGCCATGCTGAACTTCCAGCGGCCAGTATAAGAGAGCGATAACACCAAATGTAACACCTGTTCTCGATACACACCTGAACCTTGAAAACCAAACTTCACATGAACGGGGGGGGGAAAAGGGAAAATTGGGGGCCCAAATTTTTGTCCTTTTTCACTTGGTATTCACTAAAAAATTTTTATTTATAATTTACAGTTTTTTTTGATATAACATAAAAGTATCCTCTAAAATCATTTACCTCATGAAAAGGTTGACGATTATTATCGAAAATTTGAAAACGGCACAGTTTTTATTTTGTTCGGATTTTTTAGACACGCGATAATTTAGGTTCAAATCTGTGTCATCTATTAATATCGCCCTTTTTTCGGCGCTTCCGGTCATTTGGGGGCCCAGAAATGCTTACAGAAAAGAGCAGGATGAGATGTGTGTGCGACGTCATGACTGGGATGTGTAGGTTGCGATGGCTGGAAAAATCACATACCCGTTTTAAACATAAACCCCCCTTTCCCCCTGTTCATGATCAGGTCGCAGCGTCCATAGCATAGGACGTGCGCTTGCCTGTGTCCAAAACCAGCGAAATTATTCTATTTCTTCCAGAAAAAAAGCTCTACTGTTAGCTGTGACCCTACAATTTTAATTAGATCAGAGATTTAAGATTTTATGTGTTAGGAAAGGAATTTTAAAGGGCATCACCCTGAAAAGTCAGGGGGAAAGCAGGGGGGAGGGGACCCCGCGAAAAACACGACAAGTTTTTTTAAAGAAGCGGGATATAGTTCCCCAAGATTGTAACTTCACGCAAAAGCTTATTATTAACTTTTTTCTTTAAAAATATTTCCGGAAGGGCGCCTGAACTTAATTGGGATACAAAAACTTTTCTAGAAACTGGGTCTCTTTGTTGGGTGAAAAAAAAAAAAAAAAAAAAAAAAAAAAATACATTTTAGATAGGTGTTATTTTTTTAATTTTGCCCCTTCCCCTTTGTTGATATAGCACCTTTCAGTTAAAATTTGAATATATCAATTTTGTAGTCAGACAGGTTTAATTTTTCCAAAAAAACCTTTTTTTATCCGAATACATTTCAGAACTGTTTTTTCACTTTGGCGCACTATAGCTTTTTTGATAGAGTACTTTGCAGTTAAATGTGAATCAGCAAATTTTTATCACCACGGGAAATTTAAAGGTGCCAAAAATACCTTTTATTATCCGAAATGATTTCAAAACTGCTTTTTTCACTTTGGGGGCACTACGCTTTGTTTATTGAGGCACCTTGCACTTAAATTTTGAATTAGCAATTTTTATCACCACAGGGGAATGAAGGTGTCAAAAATACCTTTTTTTACCGAAAAAATTTCAGAACGGTATTTTCACTTTGGCCACTAAAGCTTTGTTTTAGAGCTACTTTGCAGTTAATGTGAATAAAGCAATTTTGTAGTCACCACAGGTGAATTTAAAGGGCCAAAAATACCTTTATTATCCGAAAACATTTCAGATAGGTTTTTTCACTTTGGCGCATAAGCTTTGTTCTTTTTAGGCACCTTCCTTAAAATGTGAATACAGCAATTTTTTTTAGTCACCAATTGAAATTAAAGGTGCAAAAAAAATCTTTTATTTCCGAAAAATTTTTAATCGTGTTTTTTCACTTTTGGGGCACTACAGCTTTGTTCATTGAGGGCAACCTTGCCCCAAATGTGAATTTCAGCAATTTTTAAACACCACAGGAATTTAAAGGTGCCAAAAAAAACCTTTTTATTATCCGAATACATTTCAGTACGGTTTTTTTTCACTTTGGCGCAGGGCCGTTTTGTTATAGATCCTTTCAGTTAAATTTTTAATCAGAAATTTTGTAGTCACCACATTTAAAAAAGGTCCAAAAATACCTTTAATACCGTATACATTTCAACAGGGTTTTTTTCATTTTGGTCAGTCAAGCTTTTTTGAAAGAACTACTTTCAGTTAAAATTTAATCCAAACTTTGTGTCCCCAAAAGTTGATGGTGGCCAAAAAAAAAATTTTTTTATCCCTATAAATTCGACAGGTGTTTTTTTTCACTTTTTCAGTCAAGCTTTGTTCAAAAGCTACTTTTTTAGTTAAATTTCAAAACAGCAATTTAGTAGCACCACAGGTAATTGATAGGTGCCCAAAAATACCTTTTTTTCCTTATACATTTTTAGAACGTGTTTTTTTCACTTTGGGAGGCCAGCATTGTTGATGAGCCACCTTGCAGTTAAATTTTTTAATCCAGCAATTTTGTTTTTATTTGAGGGATTTGAGAATAGCTGTGATTTACCGTCTTTTAATAAGAACTTTTCCAAAAAAATCTTCCTACCTTCTAAAAAATTTTTTTTATTTCTGAACATGGAGCGAAATTCAGGTGGAAGCGGGAAAGAGGGGGGGGACAGGAGGGAGAAGGACGAGAGAAGGGGCTCCTTCCAGGGGCACAACCCATGCCAGGGGGTCGTCAGTTGCAGGACTGTCAGGCCTTCAATTTTTGGGTAGGGGGCCCCGTGAATTCAGTAACGACAGCGTCGCAATCTGTCCTTCAGTGGTTAATGCAACCTGCATCCAGCAGTCTTTACCTCCTCTCCCTCACTCCATCAACAGGCCAACATCATGTCGTCATTCAGCATCCATACAAGCTATCCGTTCCAACATGAAGCATATTCCAAAGTGTTCATCTTCGTGTACCCCAACACTGTGATAATCTCATATTTCCTGAAAACCTTTTTTGAGGACACAAAAGTCGGTCTGGGGTCAGACAGGCAATTTAAAAGATGCAAGAGGCCCAAAGAGGATGAATTTCTTCTCTGCTCTCCTGACGCACAGTTACTTATCGCCATCAGAGGAGGAGAAGGAGCCGTCAATCGCAAAAATCCCGGAGCTGGACATACCGCAACGCCTTGCAGTCCCTCTTGCTTGTAGCCCGCAGCCTCCTGATGCAGAATGTCAGGGAACGACGAAGTCACCGTGTTTGGATGTTGATGATGAGACATTCGCGAATCCAACGTGTCTTTTCAGCAGAATTTGCTTGCGAGCCGCTTCATCACGGTTGGAGACGGAAGACTGGATTGAGAGGGTAGTGTACAGTACGCGTTTTCACACACTCAAAAAGGGAGAGGCGGACGCAGAAGTCACTGATATGAATTTCGCCAGCCACTGGTCCCAGCGGTACCCCCGCTCCTCGCTTATCTGCTTCGCAAAAATGACTCCAGGACCCTCACAAGCCTAGGGCGAGACCTTCTTTGAGCAAGCCTCTCAGGAATCATCACCCCCGCAGATGTCATATGCCGCCCTTTGCCATAAACGTCATCAAGTAGAGCATAGAACCTTAGGTGGTTACCCCACCACCAACATGTCTACGTCACATGCCATAGCGAATGCATGAGCCTTTGAAAATGGAGGCAACACTTGGCCAAAAAAGGCCAGACCGATGCCGGACTTCCAAACCAACTGTCACAACCCTCTGTCTCCGCCTCCTCCTCCTCCACCAACCACCAAGCGTTTCCTCAGCTGCCCCATGTCTCCAGAGTCATGATCAGGATCTAGACTCCCTCTTCAAGCCTCCACCATCCGCCCGAGTACACCAGCAACACCAGAGACCCAATCCTATCCCTACCCCTTCTCCTCTGCCAGTTATCGAACGACCTGCACGCCGCACCAGCGGCCTAGCTCCTAGCAGAACCACACCTTCATAGACTTCCAGGTTTGGGAGCAGAGAAATACTTAACCCCCAAACCCATCCCAAAGCCAAAAGCCGTAAATATCGGGCATTGCCAGGAGCTTTTTGGCCTTGGAAAAGTTGCTTTCTTCCGTCTGGTGGACAGCAGATGGTTTCCGCCACGTCCATGGCCCCTTGCCGCCCAACCAAATACCAGATGCCAAGCAAGGCATTTCATTTGTCCAGAGAAGCCGTCCCTGTCCTGCCACCCACGGTCAATAAAATTTCAGAGTGGCGCTTGTCTGCATCTGTGGGCCGGAAAAGTCCATCTGAACCACCGACACATGGACTATTAATCCACGGCCAAGGCCGCTAATAATCTCTGTAAACAGCTCACAGGTGATCTGTTGGATTCTCTGGGGGTGACGGTGGATCTCCCAAGCTCGGCGCACGCTCTTCAAAACCGCAGGGATGGGCAGGGCTCTTTCCACCCAAAGTCCTCTGGTGGCATCACGTGCCCAGAGAAACCAGGGCGTGGTTTGAAATTAATCTGTCTTGAGACCGTCCATACACAGGTCAGAGCGGGAAAAGACTCTCCACCAACTAGACCGACGCGCTGGCTGGGGTGACAAGACCTTGTGCCGGGAAGGTGGTGTGCGATAAACGGGTGAAAATCTAGCTGGCCGGCCCTAAGATCGGTAGGCTTGGAGAGCAACATCCCTTGCCTTGGGCAAATGTCCATGAACCCTTGTTGTCCAGAAATTTCTAGAAGATGCTACCCGGGTCTGGACTAGCCCTGCCTGGCCTGAGGAAGGCTCGAGGCTCTGAGTTCGCACTTCCGCCGTCTCCGCAACCCCTTGCGTTCGTACCCGCCTGGCTGCTTGCTCAGTGTCCCAGCTCGGCCTCCCCGTCAACCGGTCTCATTGTTGACGTGGCAACACGCTGGAATTCCACGTTCCCACATGCTCCAGCAGATGAGGCATGCAAGCGCAATGCCATTAACGCAGTGCGAAGAGACACATGGCCTGACAAGCAGCGGTGGTCGGACCTTGGGTGAGTTGAGCAACCCGATAGTGGGAGGCAGGTGAAAAGAGCTCTGCACCATCCATTCCAGTTTTTTACAGAAGCCACCAAAATGAGTCAGTGCGGACGGATGCCTTTGTCAGCATTGAGCATTGTGGTGACTTAGTTCTGCGGAAAACGATCGATGGACACTCTGAAACAACAAGTCCCACCCGCACCGGAGGAGAGAACTGACGACAGATGGCGGACACGGAGCCTTTCCTCTCCATCGAATCCACAAGGCCCACCAGTTTCTCAATTTTATCGTCTTCATTAGGCAGTGGTTCGGGGTCCAGGGCTAGTGCTAAGGCAGCGCATCAGCTCTCAGGGGCATCATCTCAGGCAAGTCAGGGCTGAATGTTGAAGCTGGTGCCGGAGGAAGCGGAGGAAAGAGGAGGAGGAAGTATTCATATCACACCGATGTACCGACAGTCCCTGCCTTGGAAAGAGGTTGCGCGAATTTGAGGGCGGAAAGGAGGAAGATGAGGAAAACACTTTAGCACATATTGCCCTCGACTCAGAGGCTTGGGAAAATCAAGGCTTCCATCATCTCACAATGAGTGCTTGATGCTCCATTTCCTTCAACATGATTCCTCCGCATTAAGGCCAATCAAAATGAACAAACAGTTTTTACTGGTGGCCCACCCTTCCAGGATCCCCGGTACAAAACCGAACAACTCAGCACATTCCCTTCCACCCACCCAAATAGAGAGTAAAATTGCATGGAAATGGAGACCTTGCCTGATTGATCAACAGAGAACATTGTTTGCGTCTGATTCACGTTCTCACAATGTCACGGTGGAGGCAACATCACTACGTGACAGCATAGAGTGCCAAGTAGCCGTAGCGCAGCAAGCAGCAGCAGGCAGTGCAGAAGCCTAATGGGAGACCTCGGAATCATTCTTTACCACCTCACGCAACGCATGCAATGCAGGGCACACATCCAACACTCAAGAGAGGCAACTACGATCATGGTGCACGACTATCTGCGTCTCAACACTGATGTTTTTAGGTCATATTCGGACCCAATAGACTTCTGGGTATCCAAAATGGACGAAAGGCCCATCTCGATCGCCATCGGCCATAGAGGTGTTTGTCCTGCCCTGCAAGCCCAAGCATCCATATCTGAGGCGAACCTACAGCACAAGGCAGAGGAGTACAATACAGACACGCGCATCCGTCTATTCTCACAGAAAATGATTTTGGAATCATTTGCATTCTTTCATCAAGACTGAATCAGGCAAGGATCTCTGATGAGATAGTTGACCCCAACCTTGACCGAGGTTCACGCGATTAGTTACCGGGTCTACATCACAATCCTTGCGATTCCAAACAGAAATGGCTCTCATTTTCATAGGAAAACTTATTTAATTTACAAATTGATCATGTTCTATACTGCAATCATATAATCTCTTTTCCCAACTTCATTTTTAGCTGGTTTTATGCTTGTGAGGAGACAGTAAAACAGACACTGCAAGGTTTCATAGGTCACACAACACCTGACTTCCCAATTTACTCACTTATCTTTAGAAGTTTTCCGTATATATTTCCAACTATGGTTTTTATGTCATGTTGCTATCTTGTGAGATACATGCTACATAATCATGCCCTTACAGAGAGAACGAAATGTTGGCTTCTAAAGTGGCAATTATCTCCATCACAATTTTTAATAGTGGCATAGAAGTCATATTTAAATTTATTTAGGGGTCATGTTACTGTGAGATACAGCATAATCATGGTCCTTCTAGCGAGCAGAATGGTGGGCTTCTAAGTGCAAAAAATTATCTCCCTCACAATTTTTACAGTTGGCTGGAAGATCATTTTTATAATTTAATTGCGGGGTCATGTTGCTGTGAGAAACAGCTATAACATTTGGTCACCGTTTGGAATAGAAATTTGGCTTCTAAGTGGCACATTTCTCTCCTCACATCTTCGATATTTTTCTACACGAGATTGGCTGCGAAGTCATTTTTCTAAATTATTTTGAGTTATGCAAGCTATTGAAATGCAGCAATACTACATGGATCCTATTCCCCCCCCCCCCCCTTTCAAAAAACAAAAAAAAAATTGTTTCTAAACAGACAATTTGTTACTTCACAATTGTCAAAAAGTGGCTCAAGTGACATGAGCTTTGAATTTTTGGGGGGCATTTTGCTGTGACATGCAGCTACATATTTTCCGGCATCCTATTTATAAACATTTATTTTTTGTTTTCTAACAGACATTTGGGTTCTTCACAATTGTCCAAAGGGCCTCAAGAGGTCATGCTTTGAATTTTTTGTGGGGGGCATCTTTTTGCTTGTGACATGCAGCTATACTCACGGTCCTATTATAAAAACAATGTTGGTTCTAGCAGACATTGTCTTCTTCCACAATTGTCAAAAGTGGCTCAACGGGTCATGCTTTAATTTTTGGGGGCATTTTGCTGTGACATGCAGCTTATACTACGGGTCAATTATCATAAAATAAATTCTTCTAATAGACATTTTGTTCTTCACAATTGTCCCCAAAGTGCGCTCAAGGGTCAATTGTCTTTAGGAATTTTTTTGGGGCGGCATTTTGCTGTGACATGCAGCTATACTACAGGGATCACCTATAATAAAAAAAAAAAAATGTTTGTTTCTAACAGACATTTGTTCTCTCAGCATTTTTCAAACGTGGCTCATGGGTCAAGTTTTGAATTTTTGGGGGCAATTTTGCTGTGAAATAGCAGCTATACTTATAGTCCCTATTGTAAAAAAATGTGGCGTTTCTAACAGACATTTTCTTCTTCACAATTGTCAAGAGTGCACAAGGAGTGATGGTGCTGTCAGAAACAGGAGATAGGGTCAGGGACACTGTTAATGGACACATCTTTGCAAAATGACTTTTTTTCAATTGCAAGATCTTTAACATAGCAAGCCAACCCTGTATTTGGAGACAACCCATATTAATACAATTAATAAACAGAGAAACAAAGACATACTCTATCTATGTCTCATCCTATTTTAGAAAATGGGTATTTTCTAGAATTTAAACCTGCAAAAACTAACTTGCATGTATCAAAATATATCTGGTAAACTCAATTCTCTGATTAGGTTACAAAGGTAGGTACAGGCAGACTGACCAATGTAAGGTTATTCAGATTACATGTAGTATGGAGCACGGACAGAGAACATAAGAACAGAGACAATTTCCTCCTCCAGCACGTTTGAAGCTAAAATGAGAAAAAGAATGCCAAGAAAAAGGAGCACCTGGGTGTAACAGGAGCGTTAACCACACAGTATTTCCAAGTGATACTCAATTGGTCCGCACTCATACGGAGGGGCAAGCGCTACCCAGGACAGGGACAGTATAGTCCAGTGAAACTAAAATTGTGGTTTGAAAGACTCCTTTGTTCCGACCACTTTTTATATCTGGGGGACCCCATGCAGGTTTGGGGCTCATGCTGTGGCCCAGGAATAGGTATGTCAATGTCCAGTGAAACTAAAAAATGGTTGGTTGAAAACTCCTTTTTTTTCCGTCACTTTTTTAAATCTAGGGGGTCATGCAGGTTTGGGGCTCATGCTGGCGTTCCAGACGGGGGATATTCAATGTCAGTTTAATAAAATGATGTCAAATCATAATGCCTTCTGGCACTTTTAATTTGTGGGTCCATGCAGGTTTAAGGGTCAAGCTGTGGTGCAGAACAGGGACAGGTGAATGTCTGACTGAGTTTTTTTTTCTGTGGCTTTTACCATATTATACTCTATAGTAGTGGTTTGCCTAAGGATGTAGCACGAGTATCACCATTTGAAACTGTTGTGATTTTCTTATTCCCAGCTTCACCAGCCCCTGTTTGGTGTGTAAGAATGTAGGTGGTTTGTTGCTCTCCATAACTTTAATGGTCATAGGCGATAATCTATCATAGACCATCAACATATCAAGTCGAAGATTGCCGACTATCGACATATCGACCGATCTGCAGATACACTCAACTAAAATCGAGCCAACAACACTCTTTCAATTGTTTTAAAATGGACATTGTCCATGCATTCAGCTTATGATATATGACACTACTATAGATAATCATGCATTTATGATAAATGCATGATCCTAGCTCAATAAATACAAGGAATTTAATTCTTTTGTAATGAATGCACATTTATGATATAAGCACATTTTGTAGAAGTTTTTTTATGTGCTTAATCTTCCAATTTATTACTGATTTAACAAGTAAAGTTTTCTTTGTTTATTTTTTTCTTTATTTTGTCTTCATCTTCTTATTGGTATGTTACATGACTAATGATTAGTATACTTCACTTAAACCCTGGTTTATTTATATAAGCCTAATCCATAGGCTATTGTAAAGAGACATGGGTGTACCACACTGGTGATACAAACGAGGACATTTTAAACAAACCAATGTACTAAAACATTTAACAAACATTATTTCTATGTTATAAAGTAAACATAGATACAACAATTTGTAATTACAGTGGACCAGAATGGCATAAAGAGTCTGGGATTAGCATATTATTCTCCTATTCCAATAATGTCATAAAAAGGGTTTTCTAGGAATTTAATAATTATGGTTTATCCTAAGGGTGTTTTGCACATAAGATGCAGTTATGGGTGGCAGTTTCACTGCGCTCCAATATAAAACTGCCTTTATTGGCCTAGCACACAGCTTCTTAAGTTTTTCATAAATTGTTCACAAAGTGTTCAATTCACTGTAATTTATATTACTGTCTGTTTGAAGTCTTGTGGATTTACAAACCCACTAAGGAGGGCGTGTCCTGAAAACTGTCTTGTCAAACTTTTCTTGTTGACCCACAAGCAAACTACAAGCAATACACCAGCTTCCCCTTTCATTTCTTCAGAGCACTATATAAATAGAAAGGAGAACGCTGATTGGTTGCTTTCAGGGCAACAAGAAAAGTCTTATGACCCAAGACAGTTTTTTCAGACATGTCCCCCCTAAATGATCTACATAACACCTTTCCAAACAGTTAGATAATGAAAAAAAGCTTGCTGGTAATAAAGGCAGTTTATTTGGAGAGTAGTTAAAACTGTGCTGTGTGAAAGCACCCTAAGGCTCAGAAAATTCCATCAATTCACTATTAATGGCAAAATGGCATATACTCATGAAAACAGAGACTGAATAGCTGACACATAGGGAAACATGTACGATCGGGTTTTTCAACCTTTTCTGGAATAAAATGCGCCAAAGTGAGTTGGCTACAATTTCTAATGCACCTAACAAATGTGTTAGGCGCATTGTTCGTAAGACTCAACATTTTTTAATGCGCCTAACATGAGGGGAGAATCTGGGGGCGTGTCACATCACACTCGTAATATTAGACATATAAATGAATGTTGTTCGGCAAAACTAGGCGCATTACTGCTCGAACAGACAGACCTATTTCAATGTGGTCTGTCTGAGCCTAAGGCCTCGGTCACACGGCTTATTCTGGGATGGATTCCAACCGTACTGCGCGCCGTATGTGCGCTGCAGTATGGCTGGAATCCGTCCCAGTCATTACGGTAATCCACAGTTCTCATAGAGAACTATGGATTCCGTCTCTTCTCCCCGCTCGGCGAATACGCCAAGGGGGGAGAAAGTGACATGTCAAATATTACAGCGTGTACGCGCCGTGAATAATGAGTGTCTTTGGGGCCTGCGAGCTGCCGGCCCCCTGCCCCCGCTGCACGGCAGCCGGCGTAATTGCGGGGCGAAATCCGTCACCGCAATTACGTTGGCAATAAGCCGTGTGAACATTGCCTAAAGAGTCGAAGTGGAGCTAGATTTGCTGTTAGGGAAAAAAACGTCCAATATTTCTCAACTTACACCAGTACAATAATAAAAAGTAATTTATTATAATTATCAACCTATATAAAATTAAATTATTTAAATGTAATAAAAAATTTGATCATATAAATTAATATAAAATATATCCCAAAAATATAAAAATATCTCCTACAAAATTTACTTAAACTTAATGGAATCTAAACTAATTTTACATTAAATAACCCACTGATGATGTTGCTCAGATTTTTATATTTTAAATTTTTACTACATTAAATTTGAAATTTATTTTTGCTGCTCTCGCCCTTTATTCTACATACAACAAGAGCCAGCACAGCACTGGTATTGTTGGGACCTGTGGTCCTCCAAACAGGATCAGTACCATAGTTTCTATTCACTGACATGCTATTCTGTATATTATTTTATTTTTAATTCCAGATCAGATACATTTCTGGACTACATTTATGTTATTATTTCATTTTGTGTGTGTGTTTTTGTTACTTTGTTTTACATATTGTAGCCCCCTCATCTGCTCAGACAGTCATTGATCCCCAATGGTCACATAGGAGCTGATAACTGGCTCTCCACCCATGCATCTGTACAATTAATGCATTCCACCCCTTAGCCCAAAATTATTTCCAGAAATTCCTTGACCCCTTTATCTACAGGCATTTATCTGCCACATTCAGGTGGAGAATAATTGGACTAGTGTCCCCACACTGTGCACGATTCTCTCCATTCACTTCTGTGAGTCACTGAAGTAACCAACACATTTCACATTAAACTAAAGGTTTGTATACAGATATGGGGCCTGAATTTGTATGTTTGGCATTGTTGGTTAATAAAATGTATCCAACGTGCATCAGTTAAGTCTAAACTGGCATCGGTCTTTGTATATTTTACCATACACTACATCAACATATCTACAGACACAAAGAATACTAGCTCTGACAATGTAGAACAGGCTAGGCCTAATATAAAAGCCCTGTCAACTACAGGACAACTCCCCAATCCAATCTGAGCCCAAAAAACAGGAGTATTTATGAAAAATACAATATCTTTATTCATATTTAAAATATACATGGAGAAGTAGAAGAATTAACCAAACAAACATTACAGGCACAAATATCATATATGTTGAGAATATATATAGGTACAAACTTAAAGTTCAACTGGTCAAGGTGTATCAGAATATAAATAAATGTTCTACCTCAAAACACACTGGACCATATAAAGTGCACTAGAAAGACATATATCTGTATATAGAACACCTACCAGCGGAAGTAAAATACCCCGAAACACATTTCATAGGATCGCTGCTCCAGGTGATTTCTCACTCCTCAGCCCAAAATTATTTCCAGACAGTCCCCGTCCCCTGTATCTACAGACATTTATCTGCCAGGTGGAGAATAATTGAACTAGTGTCCCCACAATGTGCATGGCTCTCTCCATTCACTTCTGTGAGTCACTGAAGTAACTAACACATTTTACATTAAACTAAAGGTCTGTATGTAGCTTTTGGGTCTGAATTGGTATGTTTAGCATTGTAGATTAATAAAATGTATCCAAGCGCATCAGTTAAGTCCAAACTGGCATCAGTCTTTGTGTATTTTACCAGACAGTAGATCAACATAGCTACGTGTATTGTAAGAAGAGTTAAAGTTTATGGACAGATTTCTTGGCTTTCATTTACATCCTAACATGAATAATCTTCCCCAGAAATGATATTCCAGACATTGCTGTTAATGTAGGTAATACACATTATTATTGTTAATAAAAAAAAAATAGCAGTCAATAAAGCGATAAAAACCTATCAGGACACTTCTCTGTTATTTCACTAGTTTTTTATGATTTTAATCAGTGCTCATCCATTCCTTGCCCAGGCTTTAAAATTAATGTTCTAAGCACTGAAGCTCCATGGTGTTTGAAGGGATATTATTTAGTGCTCTCAAATATTAAAATTTTTTAGGAAGCCAAATCATGGGTAAGATCCAGGGAACTTCCTATTTTCCCAGGGACGAGATTATTTTTCTACTTCATATGACAAAAACAAGAGCTAAACTCGAACATTTGACATTTTTTGCCTGCAATAAAAGTATTTTAGATTAGATCAGTTTCTTCCTTTTTGTTCACAAACAACAGACAGAATATTGATTTAGGGAAATGATTACAATAGTTTTATTTTCTTATCTTAATATATTTCTTATTAAGCGTTTTTAAAATATAAAAGTTTCCTTTTTACAGAAACCCATAGGGAAAATAAACCCCATATAAGCCCCCTTTGCAGTACCGAAAAAGATCTGTCAGACTCTTAGGATATGGATCAATTGTCCCCTATTTTTTCGTGAAATTTTTTAAAACCCTTCAAAATTTTCAATATTCCAGACCAAACCCCCCATGGGCTTACTAAAAACGAAAACCAAAATACCAGTCCCCTTTTAGGATCGTGTGTTGCTATCTGATGAAATACAGCTATCTAGGGCTCTAATTACCCTTCTAAACAAAAGGAAAACTCCATAAATGTAATTTCCCCCTCAAACATTACACTACAGATTTCTCGATTCTCATAGATATGCTAGAACAGTGTGTTGCTATCTGAAATTTGGATAAATCTAATTTGGGGCTCTTTGCTTTTATACATGCTAGCCCCTTTAAATCTTTTAGAAGGGAAAAAGATTATAAAAAAACCTCTGCAGCGGTTCACTGAAAAAGAGAGAAGGGCTTGCTTTTTTAAAAAAGAACCCTAACTTTCCCCCAACCCCAAGTTTTTTCCCCCCAAAAAGCGGCCCGCCCAAAGGGGGGAAAAGAGTTTAGGCACTTATGACAAGAACCCTTCCCCATCTGGAATCGTCCAATTGATGCTGGCATAAGGATAGGGGCTTGCCTTTCTTACTTTATGTTTACCAATAAAAGTCTGCATCTCCACTAAAGTAGCCAATCATCAGCTGAAACTCATTTTTTGGCGTTTCCAAATTAGTGACTGAAACACCAATAAAGGGGCCCAAACTTTTTCCCATAAATCCCACTTTGACTTCTATGGTTTCATTTTTGAAAAAAAGTAGAAAGAGCACACTTGATCGTGTTTAGCACGGCTTTTATGTTATCGGGCTTGTCAAGAAACAAAGGCCATTAAAAAGGGCCATTGAAAAAATTATTGAAAACATTTCTGTCCCGGGGATATCAAAAGTGTTTTTAACGGGTTCTGTTTGGTTTTTCCTACATCTGTATATTGATAATAAAAGAAGGTGGCACCTGGACTCAAAATATTGTGATTACACTTCCACCCTTAGCCTCAAGGATTATTTAGCGTGAAAACCCTCCCCCAAATTTTCCCCAGAGTTGTTCCCTCGCATCAAAAGAGCACCATTTGGGCGCATTTTGGTCGGGCCCCCCACTAAACTTGTCCCCCTATATACCCCATTGGCGCAGAGCTTGCGCACTGAAGATTGGGAAAACTTCCCCCCATATCCAAGCCAGGATGGCACCCATACTTAAAAAGAAATATTATGCTACTTTAAGTTGTTTACATAATTTTTAAAAAAAGGGGCAAGGGCCAGTATTTAAAATATCTGACTCTATTTAATCCCTGGGGCAGACAATTTTTCCCAAAGGTGCTTCATTAGCTAATATTTTTTTTAAAAAACCCTAAATTTTAAAATTTACTCCTTTAGTTTATTATAGTTAATTTATTATATTATAATAAAGATAACTTTTAATAAGAAATCTTTTTTTTTTTTAAAAGAGAAGGGGGGGTTTTTCAAATAAAATGCATTTGTAAAAAAAAAACCCTCATTTAATCCCTGGGGTCCTGGGGGTATGCCCCCCGGATATCTACCTGGCTTCCTCCTGAAAAAAAATAAAACCAAAAACACCCCACATGGGTCCAAGTCTCTTAAAACCCAAATAACCCAAAATTGAGAGTGGAGTATTCTCCCTTCATTTTAAATCGTACTAAAGGGCCCAACAGTAAAATTTTCTTGAATAGTTTTACCTACATAGATCTTTGGACAGTTGCACATGGTCCGATATATCACTCCCCTTGTCTTACAATTTATGAATTGTCTGATGTCATACTTTTTTCCATCTATTGGATTCACAAAACTTTTAATTTTCGAAGCATAAGGACAAAACGAGCAATTACCAAATGGAAATGAGCCCGCTACTGAAGATTTCAACCACATATCTTTTTTTTATCTTTTTGGAAGTGGGGGATCCCTAAAAATGTTTCCCCTTCTGAAAGGGTTTTACTTTTGATTTTTTTTGAAATGACCTCAGAAAAATTTTTGGGTCACTCTTTTGGGAAAATGCAACTGTCCCTTTTTTAAAATGGGGACTCACTTAATTGGCACGATTAACAAAAGTTCAAACGCATCTTATTAAAAAAAATTTTCCTTTTGTTTTTATTTTCTTTTTTGGGCCAAAAGAGGCCCTCGCACTAGCCCTTTTTTTTTTATAAAGCCCCTTTTAAGGAAATTTTTTTTGGGGGAAGCCTATTAGAAAAAAAAATTAAACATTTTTTTGGCATTCCCAAATAAAAGGGTTCAGGGGTTGAGCGTTCCTACGGGTCCCCTCAGATTTGCCCAGCAGGGAAACCCTTTTTTAAGGAAGGAAAGGGTGCCCCGCCCGTTTGTTTTCCGTTGTTTTCCTGTAGATTTGCGTTTTGGGTATTCCCCTTATTTTCCCAAATGAAATTTGTAAAAATTTAAAAATTTTTTCACCCTTTTTTATGGAAATTTTAAAAGTAAATTTCATCCCAATGTTATTATCATTCAACTCCTCAACAAAATTAACAAAATCAGACCTACTGCCATCCCAGAAAATCAAAATATCGTCAATAAACTGCCCAAAAAATAAAATGTGACCAGTGAATTTATTGTAGTGTTGAGAAAAAACTATATTGAGCGCTTGCATTCAGCTGTACTCAGAATTCCCATTGAATTGAATGGACATTAATCACACAAGTGTCGCCACGTATCCATTGAGAAAAAGGAGATTCATGGGCCCCTTCTAGAGATAGGTGCAGGTTCTAGAGTTGGGAGTCACACCCGTCTAGCATTGATGGTATATCATATCAATATGCCATCACTGTTGGTGATGGCAAAACAACTTTAGGCTGGTGATAGAAAACAGTTCAACTGAATTTTTGTAATAAAAGTTGTTACACCAATGGTTCTATAAAAAGTAATTTTAAAGCCAGCACATAGACTATGGCCAAAGAAAGCAGCAACTTGTAATTGAAAAGGAAAACAGTAAAACCCATGTACGTCACGCTAAAATGTTTTAAACAAAAACCCTTAATCATCGCATAGTGATTCTAGCCGATGGAAATCTGTTCCATTGATCAGAACACATGTTTGTTATTAACACAAATGCTACAATTAAAGCTAACTATTGTCTGGAAAAAAATGGATACAAGTGTGATGTAAATACTTGATCTTTCTCATGATGCAAATGATAGGAATAATATCACAAACCAAGGCAGTAATCGTTTTCTGCATAATCCCTCTCTGACAAGTGTGTAAAAACAAGAAAAAAATAGAAAAAAATAAATGAATGTTTGTGTTACCATGGCCAATTATTTTGAACTATGACTGGCTTTATTAAAAGTATAATGTTGTAACTCCATTGATGCTTAATATTTTTATCCAAGACCTTTTCATTTAAGAAAGAATGTTCCCAGAAAGGTCGTTCAACCCTTTTCAGTTAAAACATTGAAAAACAGCCTAGGGCCCAATGGTGATTTTACATCAAGTGATGGGCTTGGGGGGAAACCCATACTACAGCTACTGTACATGACTGCACATACTGCTTATGACTAGTGTTGTGCGATTTTTATCGACAAAGTTGAAATCGGCAAGGTTTTTATGGTGATCGAAATTTCCAAAATCATGTGATAACTAAGGTTAAATTCTGTGCATAAACTATTAAGATTCGCGCCTTTTTCGGGGTTCCTGTAATTTTGGGGGCCAGCAAATGAGATTACAGAATAGAGCTGGGTGAGATGTGTGTGCGACGTCATGACTGGGTTGTATGGTTGGGGATTGGCTGGAAAATCAAATGGGCATCGTTTTACATAGAACAGCGTCCGTTGCTGTGTTTTTAGGTTTGGGGAGGCCTGCGCTCTGTGGGCCCC
>JAODAL010043169.1:0-34115 GCA_025379985.1 Phyllomedusa bahiana | reverse complement strand
TTTTTAGGGCGTTTTTCCCCATGTGTTATAATGTGGTTTTTTGCATGCTGGTGTGTTGGTACTAGAGATTTGCTCTTTAATTTAAGGGCCCCCTGCCATTTTTTCCCCTGAAGTTAAGGGCCATAGAACCCGGGCTGGTTTATTCATCCATTGATGTAAAGTACTTTTTTTGTTTTTTGGTTCATTTTTTTTTTGATACCAAATTTTGTATTAGGTTTTTTGTACTTTCTTGCTTAGTATTTTTTCTTATTTGAACAATGATGCCTTATATTATTTCTTTGTGTTTTCAAGCAGTATCCATGTAATGGAATTATTATATGTTTTTGTTATTGTAAAATTTAATAAAAATTATGTTTACAAAAAAAAAAAAAGTGTTCATCCCGGCATAACCCTTTTTTATAAAGATTTCCCATACAGAGACTATTTGGTCTCTTGGAGGAGAAAACCAATTTTTTTGGCTCTTAGGCAATAAAAATAGAATTAATTGGTGTGACAGGATTTCTAATTCAAAGGCTTTATGGGGAAAGGGGGGTGAAAAGCCCCCAGCGCCCTTGTTGGTTGTAACAAATCCTCAATTTGCTTTTTGACCCCCCGAAGTCTTGAAAAAGCAAAAAGGGGTTTTTTAGCCAAGCCAGTTCTCTTTGCAGACAAAAGCTTTTCGGGATTTTTGTCCCCTTCACCAGAGAGAGAAGTACTGGCTGGCTGTGTGGGAAGGGCATCGGGTTTTGCTAGGGAAAGGGAAAATCTCTCCTTAAGGAGTGCACCCAAGAACGGCTTGTGGTTTTTTTTTTGCCTTTTCGCCCCCTTTAGCATCTGCTTCACAAGGCATTATGGGGGGGGGGGAAAGGGGGTTTAGAAAACCCACAGCGCCCTCTGTTGGTTGTAACAAATCCTCAATTTGCTTTTGACGAGAGTCTTGAAAAAGCAAAAAGGGTTTTTTAGCCAAACCAGTATTTCATTCAGACAACGCTGTTTCGGGGTTTTTGTCCCCTTCCGTGCAGAGAGAGAAGCCACAGCCAGGGCAGTATCTTCTCTGTCTGCACTGGAGGACAAAATCCCGGGAAAACGCGTTGTCTGCAGATGGGATTGGTGGCTAAAAAATTTTTTGCTTTTTCAAAGGGTGGGTCCCAAAAGAAATTGAATTTTGTTTTAAAAAAACCCAAAAGGGGGTGTGGGTTTCTCCCCCTTTCCCATTGTTGTGATATGCAGAGGGCTAAGGGAGGGCGAAAAAAAGGCAAAAAAAAATTACAAACCGTTGTTCGGTGCTTTCCCTTTAAGGGGGGATTTTCCCTTCCCCGGATTATCTACAGAAAAAAGAAAAAACAGTAGCAATAAATTTTTTCTTTTAAAAAGCAAATATTTATTAAAAGTCTTAAACATTTAAAAAATTCAAAAAATATTACAGGTTTGTTACTTTCAGTTTCACAAGGTCAATGTCCTTTTTTAGGCGGCAGTAGCATTTTGTTCCCCCACTTATGCTGATAGCCTGGCTTCTCCATCTTGGAGCACATACACAGTAAACAAACTTGAAATAGTTTTGAATTTTTAAAAATTTTTAAAGATTAAAAAAAATTTTGTGTTATTTGAAATAATTATCTGTACTGTTATTCCTTTCAATTGAATGAAAGTTGGGACCCCTTCACAGAGCGATTTGCAGTGGGCTGAATTTATTTTTACTACCAATGACTTTTAAATTGTCCACAGTCCAGGATACCAGAGAGACACTTTCCTTATTAGATAAAAAATCTTGATTTATACAATGTCGGATAAGAGTCGCCTTTGGGAGCTGAAAAAAATCAGGGGGGCCATAGCTTTTGCATGGGTTAGAACAATGGTTTCTTGTTCATGACTAGTGATGAGCAAACCCAAAAAAGTTCAAGTTGAGTTGAACCTTGACCTTAGAGTAATTTGGTTCAAAGTTTGATTCAAACTCGAATTCGAACCTCATTAAAGTCAATTGGAGAAGATGTTCAGGTTAGTTTTTATATCTATACAGGTGAGGAGTAGCTGGAATTACCATCCAGAAGATGGATATGTGAAACAACTTAGTGAAGAAATTTTGGCTCTAAAAGTGACCAAAAAAATTCAGAGGCTAAAATACTTCATTCCTTTCAATGGCTAACTGAAAAGATGAGGACAGCTTGCAAGCAGGGGCGAAGCTATAGGAGGTGCATCTTGAGGGGGCCCAAAAACTCCTTTGACACATTAGAAGACAACGGTATTGGAAATAGGACATGGTAACTGGCAGGAGCCCTATTTCACTTTTTGCACCAGGGCCCAAAAACATGTGATATATGTGGTGGCAGTAAGAACATCCCAATGGGGAACATGGAGGTTCAGCTGGCAGGTGCGTAGTTATAGGGGGTGCAGTGATAGCCAGGGCTGCCATCAGTCATCTATCAACCGTTTCAGGGCCCCATGCAGCTAAATCAAATGGGGCCGCCAGCCATTACTAGTTCCTATTTTTTAACATATCAGTGGGCACCTTGTTGATTAGGGCCCCTGACAGGAGTACTGCCCTATTGACAGCCCTGCCAGTTACCAAGTGCCATTTCCAATACCAGTGTCTTCTTACGTGTCCAAGGGGCTTTTTTGCCCCCTCAGGATACAGGGCCCCATAGCGGCTGCTACCACAAAGGGTGCCAATAGGGCAGTACTCCTATCAGGGGCCCTAATCAAAAAGTGGCCCACTGAATGTTAAAAAACAGGAACTAGTAATGGGTGGGGACCCCATTTGAATTGGCTGTATGGGGCCCTGAAATGGTAAATAGATGACTGATGGCAGACTGATTGATGATTGATGTTAATAGATGGAATGTCTATTTCATATTGTCAAGGAAACCTGCTACAGTTTACTGGTCATTGACATTGGCAACCAGGGCAACAGAATTGTCAGAGATCCACGCTTGATTCATTTTGCTAAATGTCAAACGATCCACATTTTGAAGAAGCCAGATATGTTTGTCAGTTATCACCCCGCCAGCTGTGCTGAATGTGCATTCAGAGATAACGCTGGCTGCTGGGAAGATTATACTTCTATGGCGTGTCGAGCAAGCTCAGGCCATTCATCCAGTTTGGACATCCAGAAGTTGAATGGGTCCAGTCTAAGTCCAAAAATATCAGTTTTGAGCTGCAGGTAGTCATGGACCATAGTTTTAAGGTGGTTTCTGTGTGTCTGAATGCTGCCCTGCCTTGCAGGCGTTAGTGAGGTGTTAAACATCGATTGCAAAATGTCACCCAGTAGGGTTCTGCAACACTGCCTGCTGCTGCAACTTGCCATTCTACTGCTGGCGCATTGCTGACGTTGTTCCACCGTGACGTTAGAATGTGAAGAAGACGCAAAAGATGTCTTGAGCTGGTCAATGAGCACTGTCTCAAATTCCTGAATTCTATTGTCAATTTGTGTGGGTGGAAGGAAATTGCTCACTTTTGTCTTGTAACGTGGATTAAGGAGAGTGGCCACCCAGTAATCGCTGGAGCATGTGGAGGGTGGAATTCCAGCGTGCTGCCACATCATCTATCAGATGGTTGACAGGGAGGCCCAGATGATGCTGCAACGCTGCCAGTCATGCCAAAAAGCAGGGGTTCCCAAACCCCGGAAAAGGGGAACTAAGACGTCTAGCCTTCCCAGCAAAATTTTTAAAGACCGGGTTTTAGCCTTGAGAAATTTTTTTCCCCAAAAATTCGGGTTTTCATGTTGCCAGGGCAAGGACGTGCATAAATTTTCCCGAACAAAGGGCCAAAAAAATTTTTAAATTTGGGGGAGGAAAATTCGGCGGGTTTTTTTCCCTTTTGGGGGCATTTTAAAAAATTTTGGCCCTTTCCCTTTGGGGGAGGTTGGGAAAAATCTGAACCCCGCACTTTTCCTAGCAGTTAATGAGTGCCCCAGCTGAAACCCCATCCCCAGGGGCCCTGCCCATTCCCCAAAACCCAAAACCCAGGGGAGCATCATGATTTTTTTTTTTTAACCCCCTTACCGTCCCTTATTTGCCATGTGTCTGTGGTGAGATGAACTTTGGTGGACACACATGCACCCAAACCGTGGGATTTTTTTTTCTGCAATGTGGCTGGCCAGGGCAAGGGACAGCTTTTATGGGAAAAAAATTGCTGCTGGGAAATTGATATTGAGGTCTTTCCGGGGCCCAAAGTTGGCAAAAACCCTAACTTTTTCCACCGGGGACATTTCCAAGCCCAACACCCTTGCAATCCCAAAACATTCATTTTTTGGGTTTTGGGAAATTTTTTGGGGTAAAAGGTTTTTTATGCTCCCACATCGGGTACCAAAAGGGTTTGTGCCGGACGGCCGTGTAGGCCCGTGCGGGTCACACCCCGGGAAGGGAAAGGGTTTTTTTGGGGGGGGGGGGGGGGTTACGGGTTTGGTGGGAAACGGCCGACAGTGTCTGGGACATGGGATTGTGCTTGCTCATATGGCTCTGGCACATTGGCAGCAGTGGACCGCTTGGGCTTGGAAGTGGTGGAGGAGGAGGCAGAAGAAGTCATGGTGGTTGGAAGTCCAGGCCCTTGGGACCTTTTTTTTCCAAATGAACTCTTCCACAGCAATTCATGCTTTACATCATTGCCTTTTCATGCTGGTGGTGCTTACACTATTATTTTCTCTACTGACATGTTGAAAGCAAGTCCATCATATGACGTCAGTCAGTGAGTCTGAGGCTTGATCGAAAAAGGCCCAGGCTTCACAGGTTCTGGACCTCTTCGACTGTGAAAAACTAGTACCGATGTTCCCGCTGCCACCACTGACCACAGTTGGCGGAGTAATATCAGTGGACTTGTGCAACCACCCTCTTCCTTTCTGAGGCTGGAACAGCACTGACACTACCCCATCATCCTCTTCCGTCACTAATGATGCGCTTGCCAGCTGCTGCTCAACAGACCATGTTGGATCCACAATGTCATCATCATCACAGGTGACTTTCACTTCCTCACAGTCTACTCCAGGCATCCTCAAACTGCGGCCCTCCAGCTGTTGGGAAACTACAACTCCCATCATGCATTTATATAATCTATAACAGTGGGCATGATGGGAGGTGTAGTTTCCCAACAGCTGGAGGGCCGCAGTTTGAGGATGCCTGGTCTACTTCCTCAACCTGCAGGCTAGAAGCCACAGGCATTGCTGACTGCTCAGTATTTCTGGGAATGGACCAGCTTCCTTCTCCTCCTCTGAGGGCATCAGCAATTGGGCATCACAGCAAACAAAATCATCCTCTTTGGCCCCCTGATCTTTTGAAATGCCTTCTGACCCCAACCGCATTGTGTCATCAAAGAGCTCTTCAGAACATGGATTATTGGAGTGTTTTGTTTTAATGCAGAAGGAAGAAATTGTCCAGCATATGACCTCTCTTCAATGAAGTATAAAACGTTCCATCTCTTTATTAGAAAATATTAAAACTTAAATACATAGTGTTGGCGAAATCGCATGGCTGCCCGAAGAGTTGTTTTGTATAATGGGTTGGACTGATGTTGACATTTGTGGCAGTGACTGAGAAGGTGATAAAACTAAGCAAGCGATGACAGGCCCGACGGTCCTGTGACTGACGATGTGCTTGTCTCGTACCTCTAGCTCCATGTCCTATGCCCCTCCTTGCTCGCTTACCACCTCTAGTTCTCTCCATGTTCAAAAGCTAAATATTAAAAAGCTAAAGATTTGGTAACGGACTGTTATGCACAAACTCTATCCCAAAAACTGGAAAAATGAACTTTTCTTCAATCACAATAATTTGCAGCAAGCAAACAGTATTTAACATAGATTAATTTCTATGAGAGAATTGGTAACGGTCTCTTATGCAATAACTCTAACCCCAAAACTGCAAAAATGAACTTTTGGGAATTCAATAAAATTTTCACCAAGCAACCGCTATTTGAAAGAGATTTGTTTATATTGGAGATTAGGTAACAGTATCTTATGCAATAGATGTATCCCCAAAACTGCAAAAATGAACTTTTCTTCAATCAGAATAAGGATGGGAAAGATGCAGCCAGCAATACTAAACTCCCTACCTATTGCTGTCTATGATTCCCTAAGCTTGCCATACCCCCCAAATTAATCTAAATAGCAGCTTTTCCTGTCTAAAATCGTTGAGAAATCATGTGCTTGCATGCATGCAAGCAAGCAGACAGAGAGCAGTCCGTTCTGGTGCTCGAAACACGTGTTTCTTTGTAGTAGGAGTGATTTTACTTCGAATACTATTTTTACAAATGGTCTGAACTGGGCCATTAAATAGTTTGTTTTTTAATCAAAATTCTTGAATAAACTGTAAAGTAATTTTAGACAAACATTTCTTATATTGTGTGTTTATATTGGTTATTTTTTTATTAGTTTAATGAAGTTTGATTACTTTAGTGCTAATTACCTCATGGGTTACTTAGATCTACATGATTTGATTAATTGCTAGGGCTTTATTACAGGGGCTACAGCCTGAATCCATCAAATTCTGAAGCATGTACGATCTTGTAGCTCCAGTTAGTGAGGTCAGTAGTGTGCCGCGCTAGTATCATGTGGAGTTAGAGCCCCACTTTGCTATTTTGCTCTTGTGAATTTATTAGAACACTGGTTTTTCTGGAGCTCTATAATCTGTTTCTAGGAGGGAAATGTTTACTGCAATTATCAAATACAGACTCTATCACCCAACAAGGACTGAACTAATATGAACACAATTTTTTTTAAAAAGGTGCGCTATATTCATTATACATATTTATTAGCGAAGTCAGAGAGTTATATGTTGGCAATATATCACATATGTCAATTATTACATTTTCTTCCTTAGACAAACTAACCCCCAAACCTAATGTGCTCATGTTCTGTACATTCTTTTAGAACTTACACACTGTTATTGGCTGGTTAATATCCGTGCTTTAATAATAAAACATTTTCCACATTCTGTGCGACTTCTCTCAACAAAGTTCACATTTTCTTAGTTAACATTACACATTGTGTGAATTCTCTCATGTTTAACCAAACTTCCTTCCTCTGTAAAAGATTTCCCACATTCAGAACATGAAAAAAGCTTCTCTCTTCTGTGAATTCTCTCATGTGTAACAAGATTTGATTTAACTGTAAAACATTTCCCACATTTTGAACATGAAAAGGGCTTCTCTCCTGTGTGAATTATCTTGTGTCTTACTAAATGTGATTTGCCTGTAAAGCATTTCCCACATTCAGAACATGAATAAGGCTTCTCTCCTGTGTGAATTCTCTCATGTTTAACCAGATGTCCTTTCTCTGTAAAAGATTTCCCACATTCAGAACATGAATAAGGCTTCTCTCCTGTGTGAATTCTCTCATGTTTAACCAGATGTCCTTTCGTTGTAAAGCATTTCTCACATTCAGAACATGAAAAAGGCTTCTCTCCTGTGTGAATTCTCTCATGTTTAACAAGATCTGCTTTCTCTGTAAAAGATTTTCCACATTCAGAACATGAAAACCGCTTCTCTCCTCTGTGAATTCTCTCATGTTTAACAAGACTTGATTTCTGGTTAAAAGATTTCCCACATTCTGAACATGAAAAAGGCTTCTCTCCTGTGTGAATTCTCTTGTGCATAACTAGATGTGATTTAAGTGTAAACAATTTCCCACATTCTGAACACGAAAAAGGCTTCTCTCCTGAATGAATTCTCTCATGTGTAACAAGATTTGATTTCTGTTTAAAAGACTTCCCACATTCTGAACATGAAAAAGGCTTCTCTCCTGTGTGAATTCTCTCATGTTTAACTAGATCTGATTTCTGTGTAAAAGATTTCCCACATTCTGAGCATGAAAAAGGCTTCTCCATGTGAATTCTTCTGTGAGTAAGAAGGCTTGAGCGTCTTGTAAACAGTTCACCACATTGACCACATGAAAGCCTTTTTCCTTTTTCAGTGGGGGGATTATTCGACAGGTCTGTACTGTGATGTCCTGGATGAATATTAAGGGTAGTGTGGTTTTCTCCTGAAGAGTGCTGCATGATATCTTCTTCTACTTCATAATTTAGTGAGGACATGCAGTTTCCTTCAGAGATTTTATAGAACTTTTCTGTTAAAATGAAAAAAGTTTTTAATTTTTTTTTTATTCAAACCACAAAAGAGAAACATTTTACACATTTCCTTTAGACTGGGAAAACTCCTGCAGTTTGTATTATTATTTTTGGCAAAGCCAAAGATGGATTGAGTAGGACCACTTATTATAACCACTTCCAAAGTCACGTAGCTCAATCAGGAATTCCCATCATTGCTGTTATGAGCAAAAGGGGCGATTTATGAGGGTTGCAGAAAGGGTTGATTATTGGCTTTCACATTTTGTGATCTGTTGGTGGCTACTGTAGTGAAAGTGAATTGAGAGTGGCCAAAGTCCCTGCACCTCTGCTAACCCTACTGTGTATGGGGCCCCGGAGCAGATGGATGTCACTGCACCTCTCCTAACCCTACTGTGTATGGGGCTCCAGAGCAGACGGATGTCACTGCACCTCTGTTAGCCCTACAGTGTATGCGGCCCCGGAGCAGACAAATGTCATTCCACCTCTACTAACCCTACTGCAAATGGAGCCCAAGAGCAGGCGGATGTCGCTGCACCTCTGCTAACCCTACTGTGTATGGGGCCCGGAGCAGATGGATGTCACTGCTTCTCTGCTAAACCTACTGTGTATTGGGCCCCAGAGCAGACGGATGTCACTGCACCTCCACTAACAAAGCTGCATTAGCAGAAAAGCTTCTGATTTCCTGGCAGTATGAGAATTGCTGATGGACAAAGGGTTGTTTTCTTGAATGGGTCACACTTTCGGCTTCATGTAGCCGATGGACATTGGCGTGTCAGAGAATAAATAACCTGCAACCATTGCTTGAAGATCCCAAGCTGATGGTGGCAGCATGATACCCTGAAATACATCTCCAGACTTTCTCTGGGCCACTCATCCATATAGCAGGCATCCTCACTCAATTTGGGTAAAACCCAGCCATGCACATGCTGAAAACCCATACATGCTGATTGTCTCCCCTGGGACAGATAGGATCTTCCAACATGACAATGGGACGTATCTCACAGTTAGAAATGTCCAACATCGGTTGAAGGAGCATTACCAAGGCTTCCAATTGCTACCCAGACCCCTAATTCCTCAGACTCCAATTGAACATATGTGGGGGACCCTGGATGTTGTCTCTATGGCGTCTCCAGCAGCTGTGGGATGCAGTCTTCTCCAGATCCCTGTGACAACCTACCAGGACTCTCCACCTGTCTCGCTGCTGTCTGTGCTGCACACAACGGTCTCGCTGGAGATAATGATGGGACTTCACTGTGTGTATTTCTCATTACTTTCACTCCTTACAGTGAGAACCTGCCTGTGTGACTGCAGCCTTATAAATCCTTGTATAACGCTGTAACGTTCAGTGGCACAGTCCAGGATTCTGCTCACACTAACTCATCACTTTTATCACATAGACCTGTACTTGATAAGATTCTGAGAGCCACACCTTGTCTGACAATCAGGTCTGTCCTCTGCCCACACAATCGGGCCCCCTCAATACCAATGGGCAGCACTTTAATACAAGTGGACACCTTTCTGGTTAGTGCCCATTCTCATCATGGCTATAAACAGAATCATCATGAGACAAAGTCCCACATCTCCAGCTGAACTCATGGACGGGACGATGGGGTATGTAGGCCTTACGGTGCAGTCACCAGGTCTCCATGTTATAGAGCATCTCTAGGATGTGGTGGAACAGACAGAGCGAGGTTTTCCATCAGAATCTGTAATAAAGGTTTCCAGGACCTTGTTGTATCCAACTCACTAAGAATTCAGGCTGTTCTAGGATCACTGAAGAAACCTCTGAATTCATTACTACTCACTTTGGTCAAAATCTTCTGGGATCTCCTCCTTCACATCACTCATCCTGGGCTTCTCCTCCTCAATCTTCTCTTCTTCAGCCTCCACTTTAGTATCAGTCAGATCTTCACTCTGATGTGACATATGAAACAATTCAGTACAGCAGACAGATCACATCAGAGACCCCAAAATATGTATGAGCCCATTTGTGGCTGCAGGAGGTCCACACCCCATATACAGATTGTGTATAGGATTAAATTCTACCTGAGGATCCCTGGGAACGTCCATCTTTCTGCTTCATCCTAAAACCTTAATATCAATCAGATTTTCCCCCTAAAGAGACAAAACCAGTGAAATAAGTGCAGGTTGTTCCATTCTGGTCATATTTAAAAGGAGACTTCAGCTCCCTCTACCTGAGATTCTCTGGGACATTTCCCTCTGGACAGTTCTGGGAATACAGAGGACGGGACATTCTCTGCTGGATTTCTCCTACTGGATCCATCTGTAGGGAGCACACAGTGACGGATACATGAGCTGCGGTATATCTGTCTATGTATCATATACATCTCATCAACTTCAATTCTACGAGAAGACAAGACAGAGATAGGAGATTGGGCTGGTGATGTCAACATCACTCTGTGTTTTTTTTGTCACGGATTCACCCTACCTCCTATCATACCATTCAGACCCTTTCCTTTTATTTATAATTCCCAGGCATTTCCCCCTCAACCCCTCCCTCAAACATCCAGACCATCATCCCTGTGTTATGTATAATTCCCAGCATTCCCTCACCCCCCCATAAACATCCAGACCCCTTTATCCCCGTGTTATGTATACTCTCCCAGCATTCCCATCACATCTCAGCATACAAACCCACCATCCCGTTATGTATAATGTCCCAGAATTCCCTTCACCTCTCATCATCCAGACCCATCATCCCGTTATGTATAATGTCCCAGCATTCCCCTCACCTCTCATCATCCAAACCCACCATCCCGTTATGTATAATGTCCCCGCATGCGCCTCACCTCTCATCATCCAGACCCATCATCCCGTGTTATGTATAATGTCCAAGCATTCCCCTCACCCCTCATCCCTCATCCAGACCCATCATCTCCTGTGTTATGTATAATTTTCCCAGCATTCACCTCCCCTCCTATCATCATCCAGACCCCAAACATCCCCTGTGTTATTTATAATGTTCCAGCATTCCCCTCCGCTCTCATCATAATCCAGACCCATCATCCGGTGTTATGTATAATGTCCCAGCATTCCCCTCCCCTCTCATCATCATCCAGACCCATCATCCCGTGTTTTGTATAATGTCCCAGCATTCCCCTAACCTCTCATCACCATCCAGACCCATCATCCCCTGTGTTATGTATAATGTACCAGCATTCGCATCTCATCTCTTCATCATCCAGACCCATCATCTCCTGTGTTATGTATAATGTCCCAGCATTCACCTCACCTCCTATCATCATCCAGACCCATCATCCCCTGTGTTATTTATAATGTCCCAGCATACCCATCACCTCTCATCATCATCCAGGCCCATCATCCCGTGTTTTGTATAATGTCCCAGCATTCCCCTCCCCTCTCATCATCATCCAGACCCATCATCCCGTGTTTTGTATAATGTCCAGCATTCCCCTAACCTCTCATCATCATCCAGACCCATCATCCCGTGTTATGTAAATGTCCCAGCATTCCCCTCACCTCTCACCATCATCCAGACCCATTAACCCCTGTGTTATGTATAATGTCCCAGTATTCCCCTCTCATAACCCAGAGCCCTGCCGTAGTGCTAGTATATAATTCCCAGCATTCCCAGTCACCTCTCCAGTCAGCAGCCAGGAGTGATCCTTGGTGGTTTAAGGGTCTAGGATTCTTCTGTTTTCAGTGAATTTAGGTGGAGGCTCGGGGCTCTGGGTGCTGCTCTGTCCTCCCGACCCCAAAGGGGGGCCACCCCACTCAAACCCGACGACTTTTTTCACTACTGTGTAATCCTGTGTATGGGGAGACACCGATCACTACATAAATTCTAAGAACCCCTCACCTTTCCCATAATTCACCTGTTACTGATAGAGAGGAGAGGTCATGTGAGACTCTCACCTCTCCAGTTACCAAGTAGATGATCTCCAGGGTGAGGTCTAATATCCTGGGGGCCCTGAGGTCTCCGTCCTTGTCCATCCCTGGGGGGTTATTAAGGAAAAGGGCCATTGTCTTTAGCTGTGAGAGTCCTGGACCTGAGGAACCTGAAGAAGAGGAGGATTGAGAGCAAGATCACACTCTATATATACCTCTATTCTGTACATATACACTGCTCAGAAAAATAAAGGAAACACAAACACAATGTAACTCCGAGTCAATCCCACTTCTGTGAAATAAATCTGTCCAGTTATGAATCAACTCCGTTTATGAATCAATTTTTCCTGCTGTTGTGCAAATGGAGCAGACAACAGGTAGAAATGACAGGCAATTAGCAAGAGAACACCTATAAAGGAATGGTTCTGCAAGTGGTGACCACAGACCATTTCTCTGTTCTCATCCTTTATGACTGTTGTTTTGGTCACTTTCGCGTTTTGTCGTTGCTCTCACCCCTAGAGGTAGCATGAAGCGGTGTCTACAACCTACAGAAGTTGCTCATCCAGGATGGCACATTAATGCGAACAGTAACAAGAAGGTTAGCTGTGTCTTTCACACATGGAGCAGATACCAGGAGACAGGCCAGTACACCAGGAGATGCTGAGGGGGTCATCGGAGGAACAGGGAGAGCAGTGCCAGAGCCCTGCAATATGACCTCCAGCCGCCACTAATATCCAGGTGCCTGATCAAACAGCCAGAAATCAACTCCATTAAGGAGGTATGAGAGCCCAACCTCCACAAGTCAGTGTTGTGCTTACAACCCAACGCCGTGCAGGGCGAATGGCATTTGCTAGAGAACACCAAGATTGGCAGATTGGACATTGGTGGCCTGTTTTCTTCATGGATGAGAGCAGGTTCACACTGAGCACATGTGACAGATGTGACAGACTGGAGACGCTGTGGAGAACGTTCTGCTGCCAGCAACATCCTCCAGCTTCAGCGGTTTGGCAGTGGGTCAGTAATAGTGTAGGGCTGCACAGGTCTCCATGTGCGGGCCAGAGGTGCCCTGACTGCCATTAGGTAACAGGATGAGATCCTCGGAGCCATTGTGAGACCCTGGGTTCCTTGTGATGCAGGACAACGCTAGGTCTCATGTGGTGAAGTGCGTCAGCAGTTCCTGCATGATGAAGGCATTGACGCTATAGACTTATCCATTCCCCAGACCTGAATCCAATCGAGAACATCTGGGACATCATGTCTAGTTCCATCCACCAATGCCACCTTGCACCACATACTCTCTAGGAGTTGACTTATGCTTAAGTCTAGGTCTGGGAGGAGATCCCTCAGAACATCCACCACTGCCTCATCAGGAGCATGCCCAGACATAGGGAGGTCATACAGGCACGTGGAGGCCACACACACTACTGAGTCTCATCAGGAGAATGCCCAGGCGGTGTAGGGACGCCACACTGGCATGTGGAGGCCACACACACTACTGAACCTCATCAGGAGCATGCCCAGGGCTTGTAGGGAGGTCATACCGGCATGCTGAGGAGACACACACTACTGAGTCTCATCAGGAGCATGCCTAGGGCTTGTAAGGAGGCCACACACTGCTGAGCCTCATTTCCGTGTTTGCAGCATTTTCACTGAAGTTGGAGGAGGCTGATATTAGATTTTCCACTTTGATTTTGAGAATCATTCCAAATTCAGACTTCATGGTGTAAGAAATAATTATTCTTAACAATATTAATATTCAAGAATAATAATATTGAACAACAACAATAGTCTCACCTAGATCCTTAGGAGACGGTCAGAAAAGAAAGCCCACCAACAACAATGTATATAAAAAGATTATATATTATCCAGAATGAAATGGGGGGAAAACTGGGTAAAAACACATTAAAATAATAATGGACAACAAAAGGTTACAAAATCAACAATAGCGAAAACTGATCAACCATGGCATATAAACCCCTGTATAACTCCCCACCCCTGTGAGAGACACAACAACAACAGAGGAAAAGCAAACAATTCAATATATATTCTTAAACTATCCTGAGAAGAAGACACGGTCTCTCCTGTCTTCAGGAAACAGTTCTGTACATATATATTGCTTGACTGAAAATCTGCCGATCACTGAATTTGGCCGGTTCCTCTCTACTCAACTCATAAGCCTTTGTGTAATCACCTGCATCACACATCAGATGACAATCAGTCTACAACAATGCACCACCCATCACAAGAAGGTTCTGTGGACAAACAGTCTGTACTGGATTCCTGTTCATACATAGAGAGACAACATCGGACATTTCTTAAGCCGTATTCAGAGCAGCGGCCATTTTGTATCATCCTCCACTTACAATTATCTCTACAACCCAGGTTTAATATATCCACATCTTCTCATAACTCACATCTATGGATATCTTACAATGGGAGAGTCATGGTGATTCTCATTGATCATTTTTTATGTTTTCTTGTTCTCACCACATTCCACCATGTAATGAAGAAAGAATTGACACTGGAATATTCCTTTATTGAGATCAGGATGTGGGATTTTAGTGTTCCCTTTGTGGTTTGAGCAGTGTATACACCTACACTATAGTGGATACCACGTCCCAGGGCAGAGACTGCAACAGAAAATGAAGCCATTTAAGGGCAAAGTTCTTCTCTCAGGGCAAAGACTGGAATTTCTAGTAAATATTGTATTCTATCTTTTCATGGGACAACACTGAAGATCTGGTGCTTTGATACAATGTAACATATTCAGTGTACAGCTTGTATCACAGGGGAAATTTGGTGCCCTCAAAATAACTAGTCAATTAATCTCCAAAAAAAATGGGAATCTAGCAAGAGAACAGAGAGAGTCACTATTAATCACTATATTTACTATTTTGCCATAGGCAAACTTAAACTCTATCAGCTCTCAATCTATAAGACACTAAAATGTAACTTTTATTATATATAATTCTTAACCTCTATACACACTATTTAAAAACCTGATTTTTAACCTCTCAATTTTTCCCTTTCCATTATCAAGTCTGGTGGAACCCCACCTACTAAAAGGAAAACCTACCCCTGATGAAGCCAGTTTAGCTGGCGAAACATGTTGCGGAGGTCAGGCATGACATTTTAAATTGTGATTTCTCACCTCTGTCTACAAAGTATCACCCGCTGCAGAGGGTGTCACAAGGAAGCCTTGTATGTTTTATGTCCATTAGATTGGGGATAACTGCCCAAGTAGGATGCTTGGGATCCCGTACTGGAGTTAGCAAATTACTGTGTATATATAAGGTTTTCCTGTTAGTAGGTGGTGCTCCACCAGACTTGATAATGGAAGGGGAGTTATTCCTTCAGAAGTAGGAAGGGAAAAATTGAGAGGTTAGAAATCAGGTTTTTAAATAGTGTGTATAGAGGTTAAGTACATTATAAAAGTTACGTTTTAGTATCTTATAGATTGAGAACTGATAGAGTTTAAGTTTGCCTATGGCAAAATAGTAAATATAGAGCTCAAAATAACTCCACACTACCATTCTAAACCGTTGGCAACAAAAGTGAGCACCCAATTTACCATTTTCTCTCCATGTGTCATGTGTCCTGTTAGTGTTACAAGGTCTCTGGTGTCAATGGGAGCAGGCGAGTTAAATTTGGTGTTATCGCTCTCACACTCTTTCATACTGGTCATGGTAAATTCAACATGACTCCTCATGGCAAAGAATTGTCTGAGGATCTGAAGATAAGAATTGTTGCTCTGCATAAAGATGACGGAGGCTATAAGAAGATGCCAACACCCTGACACTGAGCTGCAGCACCGGGACCAAGACCATACAGCGGTTTATAAAAGACGGGTCCCATTCATAACCGGCCTCGTCATGGTCAACCAAAGAAGCTGAGTGTACATGCTGAGCATCATATCCAGAGATGAGTGCTGCCAGCATTGCTGCAGAGGTTACAGGGATGGGGGTTAGCCAGTCAATGCTCAGACCATACAAATTTACACTGCATTGGCCTGCAAAGTTGTCATCCCAGAAGGAAGCCACTTCTAAAGGTGTTGCACAAGAAAGCCCGCAAACAGTTTGCTGCAGACAAGCAGGCTAAGGACATGGATTACTGGAACCATGTCCTGTGCTCTGATGAGACCAAGATAAACTAATTTTTTTCAGATGGTGTCAAGCGCATGTGACAACAACCAGGTGAGTGGTACAAAGACAAGTGTGTCTGCCTACAGAATCATGGTTGTGGAAGTGTCATGGTTTGAGACTGCATGAGTGCTGCCAGCTGTGGGGAGCTACAGTTTGTTGCGGGAATCATGAATGCCAACATGTACTGTGACATAATGAAGTAGAGCATTATCCCCTCTCTTCTGTGGGGCCTCCTCAAACGGAAGGTGGAGAAGCGCAAAGGTCTCCAACATCCAACAGCTTTATGGTCTCGTCATGGAGGAAAGGAAGAGGATTCCAGTGGATGCAATCCACGAAGCTCTGGTGTCCTCCAGGCCCAAGAGAGTTAAGGTAGTGCTGGAAAATAATGGAGGCCACACAAAATAATCACACTCTGGGCACAATTTGTCCATTTTCACTTAGGGGTGTACTTAATTGTATTGTGGTTTAGACATTGATGGTTGTGTGTTGAGTTATTTTTATTTTTTTTGAACAATATTTTTATTATGCATTTCAAGTAATTACAAACAATAGCCCTTGTCAAGGGCTAGAAACATATCAAACAACCGGGGAGGAGAGGGTAGGCAGGGGAGGGGAACAGCATTAGGGGGTGGGGAAGGTTGCTGTGAGGTGCAGAGAGTTTATTTGCATGCATTGATGCGATGTAATCAACATTTATGACATGCACCAATCCGGTTGCGATCATTTCAAGCCATTAGTTTTGTGTGTCCATGAGCCAGGCCGTTGAACACAATAGATCCGTCCCACTATGCGTCTCGTAGGTCGCGACGGCAGCCACTAAGGTCAAATGTGGAATATCTGTTAAAATGAGTATACTTGGGTCTGTTACAAGGGTCCGTCATCCAGAGAGTCCATACGTTTTATCAAGTTTTAGATTATAGTTGAGTAGTGGCGAGGGAGATCCCTCTGATGGCGTGGGCGTTACCCGTGACCACAGAGCAACCGGCCCATGCATGAAATTTTAAAATGATAATGGAGTAGATAGGAGTTAAAACATATAAGGTATATAGGAGTAATGTCAGGCACGTACGGCATGGTGTGGGAGAGCTATAAAAGATGCTCGATGGTTCACATCAC
Source organism: Phyllomedusa bahiana (assembly GCA_025379985.1). Taxonomy (NCBI): domain Eukaryota; kingdom Metazoa; phylum Chordata; class Amphibia; order Anura; family Hylidae; genus Phyllomedusa; species Phyllomedusa bahiana. Next base: position 16,960 of record JAODAL010043169.1, on the reverse strand, counting down.
TGTTGTTGTGTCCCCATGGTTGCCACTATGTAATTTGGTGAGCAGTCCTAAGTAGGTTTCAGTTGAACCGAAGCGAGCTCACTATACCATGATATAGACAATAGTATGGGCGATTGTCAGTCACCACGTGTCGGGTGCTTATCAGCTGAAGTCCATCGTCCTGCCATGCGTTTGGGACGGAGTCCTTCAACAGCGTCAGCCATAGTCTTTTGAGCGGCGGGTCAAGCAAGGTTGTAATGTATATGAAGACAGTAGAGCGGGACGTTAACCTTTGTGGCAACGGCATATAAAAGTTTATATGACATTTCAGACAAGGAGAAAGAATGAAGGGGAGAGGAGTATAAGGGAACACAGAAGGTGGGAGAAGGGAGGGGGGTGAGGACTCGTGGGACCATCAAATTCCTCTAAATTCCATGAGGCGAATCCATGTATTAGGTAGATTTAACTTGCTCGTTATTTATGTCGTACTTCCAGACAGCTGTGCCAGACACCACAACGTGGAACCAAAACATTCCCTAATGCGTGATTGAATGTGTGTGGGGAGGATATCTATGATTGGCTGCCAAGTGAGAAAGAATTTCTCCACTCTACTTTCCTTCTGGAAGGAAGATTCCACCCAATCCATTCTGAGTAAGAATGTCAGTTTTTCTAAAAAGAGTCGCAGGGTAGGTAGAGTTGGGCCTATCCATGTATGAAGAATGGCTTTGCGTGCCGCCGCCGAGATATGAGAGATTAGCATTTTGGTGTGATGAGAAACTCGCAGCCCTGGGTCCCGCAGGATTCCAAAGATAGCCCACTCTGGAGTCAGGGAAAAGTCGACCCCAGCATGGGTCATTGCAAAGCAGTGTATGCGATTCCAAAATCCCTGAGCAGCCGGGCATGTCCAAAAGCAGTGGTATAGGGTTGCTATATTCTCCCCGCACCTGGAACAGGATGGTAAGGGGCAACCCCCCATAAGATGGTTGCGATGGGGCGACAAGTACCCTCGGTGTAGAATTTTAAGGGACATTTCCCGGTAAGAGTTGCTGGGTATATATTTAGATGCTTTCTGGGTGGCTCTAAGCATGTCCTCCACTGTTAAATGTGGTATGTCATCCTGCCATTTGCTTAGTCCCCGTGCCCTATTTTCCTAATCAAGAGGTTCACTTAGGAAAGCGTAGTAATGTGAAATACGACCACGGGGGTGCGAGATGTCTAATAGTTTGGAGACTAATGAGTCCTTCCAATCTGGGTGATGCATTTGCCTAATTACCTGAGAGACGTAATGTTGTAGTTGCATATAGTGGAAGGGGTGGGTCGAGACGAAATCATATTTAAGGCATGCTTCATTAAAGGTAAGTGTTGATTTTTGTTGGTGATCTACTATGTCACCTATAGTTCGGAGTCCATCTGAATACCAGCGTTTAAAAAGCGGGTGTGGTTGACCTAATTGAAATTTCGGGATTTGTGTAAAGGTGAGATTTAGTGAGTGTTCCCCAGATAGAGACAATCTTCCCCGTGCCAACCTCCATGCCTTCCAGGGTGTCATCAGTAGTGGATTTTCCTTTATCGTGGGCGAGAGATCGGCAAACGGCATGTGTAGTAAATTAGGTAGGCTTATCTCTGGGCAGAAGTTTGCTTCAAGACTAGTTGGGGCGTACGTTGTGGTACCTAGGAACCAGTCTTGCAATATGCATAAATTTGCTGAGATATTATATAGTTTAATGTCTGGGAAATTTATACCTCCGTGATCACTGCGTTGTTGCAGTATATTCAGGGGTATTCTGGCCCTTTTGCCCTACCAAATAAATGTTTTAAAGAGGGTATTAATGAGTTTTTCGTCCTTCGGGCGAATGGTGTTAGGTAAAGTTCGGAATAAGTATAACAGCTTAGGGAATATTATCAATTTCAGGAGATTGGCCCTGCCTATAAAAGATAAAGTGAAGCCCGACCAAGCTGCTAGTTTAGTTGAGAGAAAAGTCATAAACGTGTTGAGATTAGTAGTGTATAATTTGGATGGGCTGCGGGTGATTTGTACTCCCAAGTATGATAGAGAATGGGATTGGCATTGTAGCGGGAACAAATTGGTCCATGCCGGTCGTTGTGGGCCAGTTAGTAGCAACGCCTCCGACTTATCAAGGTTGATTTTAAATCCAGACAGTGCTCCCTTGGTTTCTGTCTCTGTAAGTAGCCTCTGTAGGCACGTCTGTGGTTTGGAGATAAATAGCAGAAGGTCATCAGCGAAGGCTGAGAGTTTAATTTCTTCAGTGCCTATAGTAATGCCCCGGTATTCGTCCCAGGATTGTAAATGCCTTAAGAAAGGGTCTAGGGCCAGATCAAATAATAGGGGCGAAAGGGGGCAACCCTGTCTAGCTCCTCTAAAAAGAGGCATATGGGATGAGTTGATGTCATTGATCGTGAGGAATGTGGTCGTGTGTGTTTGTACCCTTTGTAAGAAATGTATGAAAGTGTGTCCAAAGTTTCTGGCACGGAGGGAGGTGGTAAGGAACCCCCAGGACACCGAATCAAATGCTTTCTCAGCATCTAGGCTGAGGAGCATGGTGGTTGGGTGTTTATGCAGTGCAGACATCACTGTTGCTGCTACTGCGGTTCTGATACCTTTGGTTAAGTGTCGGCCCCTAACGAAGCCCAATTGATTAGGTGTTAAAGGACAATGTAGGAAGAGTTGGAGTCGGTCCGCCAGTATTGCTGCGAGTATCTTATAGTCAGTGTTCAGTAGAGAGATAGGGCGGTATGACCCGACGTCTTCCAGGTTTCTGCCGGGTTTGGGTATTATTATGGTTCGTCCCCCACCACCGTGCCCTCCCTTCCCCCCCCATAAACTTCATTCAGCAATAGCGTTAATGTTGGGACCAGTTCCACCCTAAGAAGCTTCTAATACTCTCCCGCCAATCCATCGGGGCCTGGTGTTTTATTATTTTTCAGGGTATTAATGGCCCTCTCCACCTCCTCGGGAGTAATAGGGGCAGCTAGTTTTTCCTGTTGTTCTAACGATATCTTGGGGGGATTGGATGTTTGGAGGAGATCCCAAGTCGCCAGTGAGTCGTACGGTTGTTTTGTGTATAGGTTTGTGTAGAAAGAGGTGGTAGCCTCCACAGTGTCTTTGCTGCGAGGTCGCGGCTGGCCCGTGCGGGGGGGTCGGACCTGGAGTATATATTAGCGGCTCGGGGTCTGGTCAGGCGTGCTAGCAGTCTACCCGATCTCCCCCCCCTCACCCCCCCATCGGAAGAAATGATTCCTGGTGGCTTCTGTTTGCCATTTGGCTTGCGCTAGTGTGTGTGTATCTAAGAGTCGTTTTTATTCAAGGTATGGTTGTTTTTGTTCCTCCTCGTGGGGGGATAGATATCGTCGATGGGCTGTTAGTAGGTCCTTATGTAAAGTGGTATATATTTGCCGTTGCCGTTTGCGCTTGAGAGCCATATAAGCAATTGTGTGGCCTCTCATTGCCGCTTTTGATGTTTGCCACAATAAAGGGATTGGCATGGGTGAAGATAAATGGTCATCTATGAAGTTGCCCCAATTTGTTTTGAGGTATGATTGAAAATCTGTGGAGTTGGCCAGGTAGGAGGGAAATCTCCAATTTCTGCTCCTTATTTCTGGCTGGTTTAGCCAGAGTTGTAATCGGATATGGACATGATCCGAAATTAGAATTTCCTCAATGCGAGAGGAGTGTATATGGCTAGCTAGTGCATTTGAGGCCAAAAAGTAGTCGAGGCGTGACATTGTATGGTGAACTGATGAGTAGTGGGTGTAATCTTTTTCTGTTGTGTGCTGCACCCCCCAAGGGACATGTAAATTTAGGTTGTGCATTAGGTGCAGGATACTTTGCGCAGGTCGGCTATCATGGGTCGAGGAAGATGATCTGTCCAGGCACGGGGAGAGGGCAGTATTAAAGTCTCCTCCGATAATCAAATTAGTGGTTTCTTTAGAAAGTAGGAATTGGAGTAGTTTAGAGAAGAATTCTGCACCCAAGGTGTTAGGGGCATAGACATTCATTAGGGTGAATTTGGTTGTATTGATTTGTATTAGCATATACAAGAATCTACCCTCCGGGTCTGCGAATTCCTCAAGCACCTTGTACTTGAGGGAAGTACTGAAGATTATGGCGTCTCCTTTTGTTTTAGAAGGAACATTTGCTGCAGCACATTGTGCGATCCAAGGGGCCTTTAGGGTGTTAGTTCCCCCCTTCTGCCAGTGAGTTTCCTGCAGGAATGTAATATCCGGGCGAAATCTTTTGATGTGGGTAATTACTCTCCTGCGTTTTATGGGGTCATTTAGGCCCGCTACGTTCCAGGAAGTCAGGTGTAAAATGTCCTGTGTTATGGTGCTGGTGTTATTAAAGTACTCATCCTACCCCTTGTCTAGGCGAGCGGGTGCGAGGTCCTGTTTCCGTGCGGAACCCAGGTGGCCTGTCCCAGCGAGCAGGCTTTCTGGTGCGTCACGAGGTTGAGATGGCCCACGAGTCCTCAGGGGAGGGGGGGGGGGGAGGTAACTAGAACATGAAAGTAACATGTGAGAAATACAAACAATTTGAAAACAAAATACTCATCGTAGTACATATTGATATCTAATACAGTAGATACATCTTAGTAAAACAAAGAAGATATGGGAACAACAACATCTGGATTGCCCATAATGGAGTGGTCAACCGTCGGGGTTCATTTGATTTCGGTGGAAGTGTGCTTCCGCTTGGGTGGGGTCTGTGAAGAATAGCGTACGGCCATCGACTGTTACCCTCAGCTTGGCCGGGTATTGTAGTTGAAATCTGTGGTTTTGCTCTAGCAGGTATTTGCAAATTGGCGAAAACAGGCGTCGTTTAGCTGAGACTGCTGCAGAAAAATCCTGGAATACCAGAATTCTGTGGCCGTGCACTTCCAGGACTCTTCGCTGCGTATATGCCCGCAGAATCTGCTCCTTCATAACATAATGGAGAAATTTCGCTATGGTTGGTCTAGGGCGGGCATTGTTGGCTTGGTCTACTGCTCCCAGGCGATGCACTCGTTCTGTGACAGGTAGGATCTGAGAGAAGGTTAGACCCAGGGCGATTGGTATCTCCTGAGCAACAAATTTTTCCAGCGATTCCCCCTTGAAAGATTCCGGGATACCAATGAACCGGAGATTGCTCCTACGGCTTCGATTCTCCAGTTCCTCTATTTTCTCTTGCAGTAATCTAATTTGTCTGTCGTGCTGCGAAGAATCTTGCTGTATCTGGAGTATTTCTGACTCGCAGGAGGAGGTGCGGGTTTCCACTTCGGTGAGCCGTTGTGCATTGTTGGTTATTTGATTCAGGGCTGAATTGACCGAAGCTTGGAGGAGATCCAGTCTTTTGTCTAAAAGGGCATGAGTGTTGGAAACCTCTTGGGCTATGGATGCCGCCTGGGAGAGTTCGCGCGGAGAAGAGCCTGATGGGCTCGATGATGGGGACCATTGGGTCGATAGGAGGTTTTCCTCTGATGGTGTTGCCAGAGAAGCAGAGTGTGGGGGGGTCGACATCGTTATTTGGTGTGGGATCAGATCTTTAGTTTTGGAGCGCAAGTTAGCAGTTGGACCAGCTCGGCTCGTTGAGGTCGTTGGTTTTTGTTTTTGTTGTTTTCATGGTCTGGTCGAGGAGCCTGGAGTGAGACATTTTTTCATGTCCACCGGAAGGTATTAGGGCGTAAGATTAGCGTTGGACGGTTGACCATGGGTAGTCACGGACTTACATTATAGGTTAGGAGAGAGACGCTCTGTAAAATGTTAAATCCACTAGCGGGCGGGAGAACGATCTCCACAGGCAAACGGTGAAACCTTCTTCGGAGATTGTCAGTAAGTGATTCTCGAGTTATGACTGAATCTAGGATCAATCAAAGTGACTGCTGTTGATGTGAAAAAACGGGAAAGGTAGGGAAAATTGTTTAATGTAATTTTAAATTTTTTGTACTGGCCCAATACAACAAGTAATGCAGTTTAGATGGGGGTTATGTCCGAAAGGGGTTTGGGCCCTTGGGCTTTTAATTCGTTTCATTTCTCTTTCTTTCTTTGGAAAAGGGGCCCTCCCCCATTTTGAAAGAAGCAGCGATGTTAATGAATCAAAATTAAATGTTATTAGGGGGGGATAAAAAAACGATTTTAAAATATTGGAAAAAAGGGAGTGAGAAAATTTTTTCCGTAAGGAAGCGTTCCTATGAAAAAAAGCTGTGAAAATTGGTTCAATTTCGTTTAAATCCCCCGCGGGGTTGGGATTTTGGTCACATTAATGAATGGGTTGAAAGTTCTGGAGTTTTATCTTTTTGAAGTGCAGAGAGAGTTTCGGATTGTGCTTTGAAAAAATTGTTTTGATTTTAATCATAGAAGGGTTCCCTGTGCCCAAAAATTTCTCTCTATTAAGGTGGGGTGCTGATCCAGTTCATCACTTTTTTAGCACTTTGGGCTGGGGGAAGGCTTGTAATGCCGAGTTTTTTTTATACGATGAAATTAGGGAAGTCATTTGGGATCTACAAACTGAGTTATGTTTAAAGGAATTTTCCCTGTGTCCAGGGGTTCATTCTTATCATTCGGATATGCGTTTAACAGCTGGAGAGAAAGATGGCGGTTTTTTCCCGCTCGCCGGCCACTGGGGTTATGGGGGGCGGGGAAAAATTGGCGGAGTTTTCGCCCCCAATGGGGGTGTTGACCCGGGGAAGGAATGGGGGGGTAAATTTTAAAAGTAGCCCCCTATTTGGTAAAAGGTCTGGGGGCCCAAATAAAGGCCCCCCCTCGTGGCAAACTCACCTCCTGAGCCCCCTCACCAGGGAGCTGCGTGCCTCGGGTCCTCGCGATGTATCGGGGGGGATATGCATGCGGGGTTGCTGCCCCCGGGGCGGCCCGTCCCCAGAGGGGCCACTCCCGCGCCCGAAGCCCCGTCACTAAATCCCCCCCGGGGTTCCTCGTCCTCCTCGGGAATTCCCGGCCCCAAAGAAAGGGTTTGGGGGAAAAAAGGGGGGCTGCTGCCCCCTTTACTTTCAAGCGGGCCGCCGCCGGTCCTCCGCTCACTTACCCCCAAAACCCCAGTCAGTTTGGGTCGGGGAACCCCTGCGATCCCCTGGGTTTTCCGAAACCCTTTAATTTTGGGGGTGATATAGCGCCTTTTTCCCCTCAGCTTTCTGGGGTAAAGCCCTGACCGGGTGAGCTGCGAGCGTTTGGTTTCCCGTTTCAGGGCCCCGCCTGCAGGGGGTTATGGGGGCGTAACTTGGCCTCGGGCCCCCCCCGGGTTTGAAAAGGGGTGGGGCTCTTCAAATGCACCCCGGAAAAACGCGGGCCCCCGGGGCTTTTTTTCTCAGCGGGAGGGGTCTTTTGTCTCATGGGTGGGAGATAGTTTCGGGATACATTTGGGCCCTTTAAAAAATCGGCCGCCATCAGCGCCCCCCCCCCCGGGAAGTCCGTGTGGAGTTTTTTTTAAATACCCCCCTTTTAAATATATCAGTTATAACACCACAACCACCCCCACCCCCGTATAAAAAGGCCGAGTGGGAGTCTTTTTCAGTATTTTTGCATTTGTGCAGTCTCACCTTGTAAGATATTGTAGCTTTTTGCAAACGGGTGTGACTGGTGTTTACCCAAATGGCTTCTTTTTATTCGGGTGCCCTCCTAGGGTTGGGTATGACGCTGCCTTTGTTATCTCACCTTTTTTCTATCCCAGATAGCCCTGGGGCTTAATCCCCTCTACTGGGATTAGTCTTTTGCCAGCCATGAATGTAAGTAGGGGCCCATGTTTTTCCTATTTGGGGTGCACAAAAATCCACTGTTACACCAAACTGTACCTTCTTTCATCAAAAGCGTCAGATCCAATGTGTTATCCCATGAAAAGATAGAATACAATATGTACAACAATGTGAGGGACATACATATTGTCCATCTGCTTCTCTGCTGATGGGGGGCACAGTGGGTGAGATTGGGAAAAGCCGGGTTTAAATCCCTCACCCCATTTTTTATGAAAATTCCAGGTTTACTTGCCAAATTGTTCATCAATTAAAGAACATAATTTTAATTCCTATGAAGGGGACAAAAAAATTATGCTTAATCCCTTCCTGACACCGTCATAATTTTTTGGCTCTGCATTTTTCCTCCCTGCCTTTAAAGCCTAAAATTTATTTTTTTTCCCTAACACTGTGAAAAAAAACACCCTTGCGCCAGGTTTAGGGGGGGTTTTTTATTGGTATGATTCGGGATTTTATTTTTTTAAAAAGCCCATTATTTCCCAGGCGTGAATTTTCAAGGGGGGTCAATAATAACAATAAAACAAGTACAATGGTAAACAAAGATTAACAACTTGCAGGGGAGAGGGAACTGCCCGAAAGGCTTACAATTAAAAGGAAAAAGGAAAAGGAACAGGAGGTAAAGGGTCAGACATTTTGGGGGGGACGGAAGGGGAGGAGCTGCAGGGTTATTGAAAGTTATAGTCAATCCTGAAAAGATGGGTTCCCAGGTTGCTTCTGAAGTTGGTGAGAGTGGAGGAGTCTGATATGTTGGGGCAGTCATTCCAGAGGGGTGGGGGAAAAGGCAAAAGAAAAGACTGAGAAAAGTTGGGGGGCTGACAGGGGAGGCAGAGAAAAAGGCCGTGAGGAGGGAGTTGGTGGGGGGACTAAAAGGAGATTAAGGCAAAGATGTATGGAGGGGAGAGGTTATGGAAGCTTGTAGGTCATGGATAGTAACTTGAAGGGTTTTTGCGGGGCAAAAAGCGGCCAGTGAGGATGGAAAGGGGGTTAAGAGGGAGAGGGGGGATCTGACAGCAGCAGACTTGGGGATTTTTTGGGGGGGGAGCAAGTTTGCTAGATTGGAGCCTCCAGAGAAGGGTGTTGAAGTAGTTTAGGCAGAAGAAGATGACAAGGGCATGGACCAGCATTTGTTTACCAATCAAGATGAGTAATCAGCGGATTTGTAAATATTTTTCATGTGTAGGTAAGGCTGTTGGATATGTGGTTTGAAGGACCAAGAGGAGTGAAAAGTTAGCCCAAGGCAGCGGACTTGCAGGATTTGTGACAGTCTAGAGTTGCCTCCACCCAGTACCCATCACTACAATGATGCCTGCTCCCAGTACCCGCCACTACACCGATCCTCCCCCCATCCCCGTAATAAAAACCGACCCCCCCCCGTTATGGAGGGAAATTACAGGGGGAGGTATCAGGGATTGGGGGGAGGGGATGTATGGGGGGGGGTTATGGATGGGATTCATGAGGGGGGTATAAAGAGTTTAAAAGGAGAGAGTATGGGGGGGGGTTATGGAGGGGATTACTGAGGGGGGGTATCGGAGTTTAGGGTAGAGTGTAGGGGGGGGCAGGTTTGGTGGGATTACATGAGGGAGGTATCAGGAGATTGGGGTTTAAGATGTATGGGGGAGGTTTGGAGGGAGATTACTGGGGGAGGTTCGGAGTTTAGGGTAGAGCTGATCGGGAAGGTTTTATGGGATGGAGATTAAGGAGGAAGGGGGTTTTATAGGGAGATTGGGGGGGGAGGGAGTTTGGGGGGGGGACGGGTTAGGATGGAGATTAAAGAGGGGGGGTATCGGAGATTAGGGTAGAGATAGGGGGGAAGGAGGGTATTTGGGGGAAAACAGGGTTTTGGGGGAATTTGGGAGGACTCATGAGGGGGGGTATCGGGAGATTAGGGTAGAGATGTAAGGGGGACGGTTTAGGGATGGAAATTACATGGGGAAGATAAGGAGATTAGGATAGAGAGGTAGGGGGGGACGGTTTTAGGGATGGAGATTAAAGGAGGGGAGTTATCAGGAATTAGGTGAATTTATGGGGGGGGTTATGAATGGAGATTACCGGGGAGGTACAGGAGTTTTAGATGGATTTTTGGGGGGGGACAGGTAATGGAGGAGATTACATGAGGGGAGGTATCAGGAGATTAGGGTGGATTATGGAATTGGTTAGGAGGAGATTACAGGGGGGAGGTATAGGAATTAGGGTAGGATGTATGGTGGCCCGGTTACGGAGGGAAACTACAGGAGATTTAAATCGGGAATAAGGGTAGAGATGTATGGGGGGACGGGTTATGGATGGGGGTTACATGAGGGGTTATGGGAGATTGGGTAGGGGTTTTTGGGGGGGGATTTATGGAGTTCTGAGGGGAGGTATCAGAAATTTTGGGGAGGGATGTGTGGGGCATTATAATGGAGTTACTGGGGGGGTACACAATTGGGGTAGAGAGTAGGGGGGGAAGGGTTTTTGGAGGAGATTACAGGGGGGAGGTCTCAGGAGGTGGGGGTAGAGAGGGGTAGGGGGAGGTTTATGGAGGGAGTTGCATGAGGGGGGGTTCAGAAATTAGGGCGAGATGTATGGGGGGGAAGGTTAGAAGGAGTTACATGAGGGATGTATGAGGAGATTGTGATAGAGCTATAACAGTGGACGGGAAAGGTTTTGAATGGAGATTACATGAGGGGGTATCAGGAGACTCGGGTAGAGATGTAGGGGGGGAGGTTATGGTGGGTTACATGAGGGGAGGTATAGGATTGGGTAAAAATGTATGGGGGAAGGTTATGGATGGAGATTTAATGAGGGGATGTATGGGGGGTTTTATTGGGGGGTAGGCTGAAACAGGGGACGGGGGAAAGGTAATGGATGGAGAATACATGAGGGGGGTATCAGGAGATTAGGGCAGAGATGTATGGGGGGAAGGTTATGGAGGGAGATTATATGAGGGGAGGTATCGGACTTAGGGTGGGGATGTATGGGGGGCAGGTTATGGAATTACGGAGGGAGAAATCGGAGTTGAGCAGGATGTATGGGGGGGGGGGGGATATGGAGGAGATTACCTGAGGGGGGTTCGGGGAGTTGGGGTAAGATATTGGGAATGGTTTGGGGGGATAAAAAGGGGTAGGACAGGAAATTTGGGGGTACAGATGTAGGGGGGGACAGGTTTGGATGGAATTACATGAGGGGGGGTATTATTTTTATTAAATTTTTATTTTTTTAGAGCGCCAGGGCGCTGTACTTTTAAAGGGGAATTCCTTACATAAAAAATTTTTGAAAAATACAATGGTGAAAAAAAATTTGATAGAAACGTACAGGAGGAAAGAGGACCCGCCGCGGGGCTTTCAATCTAAAAGGGAAAAAGGGGGGAGACAAAGGTGTGGGGCGCATGTTTTCGGGCCGAGTTTTTGGTGGTGGGGTTAGTGGGGGTTTTAGGCTATCCTGAAGAGATGGGTTTTCAGGTTGCTTTTAAAGGGAAAATTGGGGAGAGTCTGATTTTTGGGTTAAGGAGTTACAGATTTGGGTGAGCAGGAAGAATCTTTAGACGGTTATGTGAGGAGCTGATGGGAGGGGAGCAAGGGGGAAAGGGCCTGTGAGGGCGGGATTGCGGAGGGGAGGGTATCTGGAAATTGGGCAGAGAGTATGGAGGGAGAGGTTTTGGAGAGCCTTGTAGGTCGGGTTAGTAATTTGAACTAAATCGTTGGGCAATGGGAAGCCAGGAAGGGATGGCAGGGGGAGGGCAGAGGGGTAGCGAGGAGGAGGGGAATCCCGGGGGGAGCAGAGTTGAGGTGGATTGGAGGGGAACGAGGGGTTGCGGGGGAGGCCAAGAGAAGGGTTGAGTAGCAAAGGGGGGAGATGACGAGGGGCATGGACTAGCGTTTTAAGTGTCAGAGTTGAGGGGAAAGGGGGGTGCTGAAATTTTTTGGTTGGGGGCAGGGAGAGGTGAGGGCTTGGATGTCCGGTTTGAAAGGGTAAAGAGGGGTCAAAGGTTATCCAAAGGGAGCGGGACCTGTGGAGCTGGTGAGAGGGGGGCCTTTTAAAAGTGATAGAGAGATCAGGTGGAGGGGAGAGAGGGAGGTGGAAAGAGGATTCTGTTTTATCTCATTTTTGTTTTAAGCGACGGGAGGAAAGAAGGAGGGAAAGGGTGATAGGCATTTTGGGATCCCGGGGAGAAAAGAGTTATATCAGGACCGGAGATATAAGCTGGGGTCGTCCGCGTACAGGGGAGTTAAGCCATTGAGGGTATAGCTACCCCAAACCAAAAGTGTAGAAACAAGAGGAGTGGGCCCCGGACAGACCCCTGAGGGACCAAAAAGAGAGGGGTGGGAGGCGGAGGTGGTGCAGGAGTGAGGACACTGAAAGCCGTTCAAGAGGGTATGAAGAGATCCAGGGAGGGCCAGGTCCGTGATGCGAGGGAGGGGAGGATTTTAGGGGGATGGAGTGGCGACCGGTCAAAGGAGAGACAGGGCAGGAGGAGGAGCACAAAGTAGTGGCATGAGGCTTTTTGAGTTACTAGGCGTTGGTGACCCGGTTAGGGCAGTTCGGTGGAAATGGTTTTGGGGCGGAAGCCTGATTGGATGGGTAAGGAGAGAGTTGGGGAGAGGTGGGAGGACATTGAAGATGACGTGCTGTTCCCGGGTTTGGATGCCCCAAAAGGAAGCAGTGAGGGGGCGATGTTGGACGGGGGAGGGGGTCGGAGTGGGTTTTTTTAAAGGGTGGGGGAGATGGTCGGGGATGATTTAAAAGGGAAGGGAAGATCCCAAAGGGTTTAAAGATAAATTTAAAAATGGGGGAGGGTGGGAAAATAACATGCTGAGGTCTGGGATGAGGTAGGTGGAGTGGGTCAAAGGGACAGGTAGGGGTTGGATTTGGGCATAAAGGAAAAATTATTGTGACCAGTGGGAAAAACAGGGTTTTGGAAGTGTTTACTGGGGGTTTTGTCAGGGTGAGGGTGGTGTGGGAATGGTAGGGTTATAGGAGGTGGGTCTTGGGACTGAAGCTTTCTCTGTGGGAGGATGTCTTATGTAAGGAATCGAGTGGCAAAGTTGTCACTGATAGGGAGAGATGGGGAGGAGGTCGGGTGGGCGAAGGAGAGAAGTAGGTGTTGATAAATGTCTGGGTTTGTGAGACTGGTGGATATGAGATTGGTGAAGTATCATGTTTGCGGTGGTGATGTGCTTGACTTAAATTGTGTGTAGCGATTTGTTTGTATGAGGTGAAGTCATCGGTGGAGCGGCTTTTCTTCCAGCGGGTTCTGCAATTCTGGAGCGCGCCTCAGCTGATTTTGTGGGAGGGCTGTATGTGCAGGGTATGTCTGTTGAGTTCGCGGTTCTGTTGTGTGTGAGGGGAGCGACTGAGTCAAGGGTGGTGGTGATTGTGTTGTTGTAGAAGGTTGAGGTATCAGGAGATTAGGGTAGAGATGTATGGGGGTTATAGATGGAGATTACATGAAGTAGGTATCAGGAGATTAGGGTTTAGATGTATCGGGGACAGGTTATGGATGGAGAATACATGAGGGAGGTTATAAGGAGATTAGGGTAGAGATGTATGGGGGGGGAGGTTATGGATGGAGATTACATGAGGGGAGGTATCAGGAGATTGGGCAGTGATATATGGGACAGGTTAGTTTTTATGGATGGGAGATTTCATGAGGGAGGTATCAGGGACATTTGGGTTTTGATGTATCGGGGACAGGTTATAGGATTGGGAATTTACATGAGGGTGGTATACTGGAGTTCTAGGGTAGAGATGTATGGGGGGAGGTATACGGATGGAGATTAATGAGGGGAGGTATCAGGGTTTAGGCGAGTATATGGGGGGAGGTTATGGATGGAGATACATGAGGGAGGTATCAGGAGATTAGGGTAGAGATGTACGGGGGGACAGGTTATGGAAGGTGATTACATGAGGGGTATCAGGTGATTGGGTAGAGATGTATGGGGGGGGGGGAGGTTATGGATGGAGATTACATGAGGCGAGGTATCAGGAGATTAGGGCAGAGATGTATGGGGGGACAGGTTATAGATGGAGATCACAGAGGGGAGGTTTTGCGGAGATTAGGGTAGTGATGTATGGGACAGGTTATGGATGGGATTACATTGAGGGTAGGTATCAGGTAAGGATTTAGGGTAGTGATGTATAAATGTAAAGGGGACAGGGTTATGGATGGAGAACATGAGGGAAGGTATCAGGAGATTAGGGTAGAATGTATGGGCGGGGGGGACATGGTTTGGATGGAGATTACATGAGGTAGGTTCAGGAGATTAGGGTAGACGTAGAGATGTATGGGGGGGAGGTTATGTATTGGAGATTTACATGATGGTGGATGGTATCAGGAGATTAGGGTGAGATTTTGGGGGGTGGGTTATGGATGGAGTTACTTGAGGAGGTTTCAGGAGATTAGGGCAGGAGATGTATGGGGGACAGGTTATGGAGGGAGATTACATGAGGGGAGGAATCAGGAGATTTGGGCAGAGATGTATGGGGATCAGGTTATGGGATGTAGATTACAGGAAGGGAGGGTATCAGGAGATTAGGGTAGAGGTGTATGGAGGGGGACGGATATGGATGGAGTTTACATGAGGGGAGGTTTGAGGTGATTAGGTAGAGATGTATGGGGGGACAGGTTATGGATGGAGATTACATGAGGGGAGGTATCAGGGAGATGTGGGTAGAGATGTATGGGGGGTCAGGTTATGGATGGAGATTACATGAGGGAGGTTAACTCAGGGAGATTAGGGTAGAGATGTAGTGGGGGACAGGTTATGGATGGGAACTAAATGAGGTGAGGTAATCAGGAGATTAGGGTGAGATGTATGGGGGGGGGAGGGTTATGGATGGAGATTATATGAGGGAGGTATCAGGAGATTAGGGCAGAGATGTATGGGGAGGGTATGGATGGAGATTACAGGAGGGGAGGTATCAGGAGATTAGGGTAGAGGTATATGGCCCCGGTTATGGAAGGAGATTACATGAGGGAGGTATCAGGAGATTAGGGTAGAGATGTATGGGGGGAGACAGGTTATGAATGGAGATTACATGAGGGAGGTGTCAGGAGATTAGGTCCGAGATGTATGTGGGGGGACTGGTTATGGTATGGAGATTACATGTGGGAGGTATCAGGAGATTAGGGTAGAGATGAATGGGGGGAGGTTATTGATGGAGATTACAAGAGGGGAGGTTTCAGGAGATTAGGGTAGAGATGTAGGGGGGGCAGGTTATGACTGGAGATTACATGAGGGGAGGTATCAGGAGATTAGGGTAGAGATGTATGGGGGGGCAGGTTATGGATGGAGATTACATGAGGGGAGGTATCAGGAGATTAGGGTAGAGATGTATGGGGCTGAAAGGTTATGAATGGAGATTACATTAGGGATGTATGAGGATATTGTGGGAGAGCTGTAACAGGGGACAGGAAAGGTTATAGATGGAGAATACATGAGGGGAGGTATCAGGAGATTAGGGCAGAGATGTATGGGGGGAGGATATGGATGGATGAAATTAAATGATGAGGGGTATCAGGACTTTAGGGTGAGTGTATGGGGGGGGAGGCTATGGGATGGATGATTACATGAGGGTAGGTATCAGGACATGAGGGTAGAGATGTATGGAGGGGAGGTTATGGATGGAGATTACATGAGGGGAGGAATCAGGAGATTAGGGTAGAGATGTATGGGGGTTATAGATGGAGATTACATGAGGGGAGGTATCAGGAGATTAGGGTAGAGATGGATGGGGTGGCAGGTTATGGATGGAGATTACATGAGGGGAGGTATCAGGAGATTAGGGCAGAGATGTATGGGGGGAAAGGTTATAGATGGAGATCACATGAGGGGAGGTATCAGGAGATTAGGGTTTAGATGTATCGGGGGCAGGTTATGTATGGAGATTACATAAGGGGAGGTATCAGGAGATTAGGGTAGAGATGTAAGGGGGGACAGGTTATGGATGGAGACTACATGAGGGAGTTATCAGGAGATTAGGGTTTAGATGTATCGGGGACAGGTTATGGATGGAGATTCCATGAGGTAGGTATCAGGAGATTAGGGTAGAGATGTATGGGGGGGGCTGGAGGTATGGATGAAGATACATGAGGGGAGTGGTATCAAGAGTTTTGGGTAGAGATGTATGGGGGGAGGGTTAAGGATGGAGTTACATGAGGGAGTTTATCAGGAGGATTAGGGAGTGATGTATGGAGGGGAGGTTATGGATGGAGATTATTGTTGGGGATGGTATCTGGTGATTAGGGTAGAGATGTATGGGAGGGTGGCAGGTTATGGATGGAGATTACATGAGGGTGTATCAGGAGATTTGGGTAGAGATGTTATTTGGGGGGTACACGTTATGGGATGGAGATTACATGTGGGGAGGTTTAAGGAGTTGTGGGTAGAGATGTATGGGGACTGGTTATGGTTGGAGATTAATGAGGGGGAGGTATCAGGGAGTTAGGTAGAGATGTAAGGGGGGGGAAAGACGGTTATGGATGGAGATTACATGAGGGGAGGTATCAGGAGATTAGGGTAGAGATGTATGGGGACAGGTTATGGATGGAGATTACATGAGGGAAGGTATCAGGAGATTAGGGTAGAGATGTATGGGGGAGGTTATGGATGGAGATTACATGAGGGAGGTATCAGGAGGTTCGGTAGAGATGTATGGGGGGTTAGGATGGAGTTTAATGGGAGGTTAGGAGTTGGGTAGTTGTTGGGGGGGGGTTTTATGGGATTCTGGGGGTTCGGGTTAGGGAGTGATGGGGGGGTTTGGATGGAGTTCTGTGGGGTTACAGGGTTTGGGGGTGGGGGGCGGTTTGGAGGAGTTTCATGAGGAGGTTCGGAGTTAGGGAGAGATGTTGGGGGGAGGTTATGGATGGAGATACATGAGGGAGGATCAGGAGTTGGGTTAGGATGTATGGGGGGAGGTTATGGATGGAGATTAATGGCGGGGAGGTATCAGGAGATTAGGAGAGATGTAGGGGGGAGGTTTGGATGAGTTACATGAGGGAGGATCAGGGATAGGAGATTTGGGGGGTTATGGATATTGGATACAGGGAGGTATCAGGAGTTAGGGTAGAGATGTATGGGGGGAGGTTTGGATGGAGTTACATGAGGAGTATCAGGAGATTAGGTAGAGTATGGGGAAAGGGTTTGGATGGAGATTAATGGGGAGTATCAGGGTTGGGAGGTGTATGGGGGGGATGGTTATTGGGGGGGGGAATAGGAATTGGGGGGGGTTTTTGGGGAATTTAGGGG
>JAODAL010043168.1:0-34117 GCA_025379985.1 Phyllomedusa bahiana | reverse complement strand
ACAATGAGGGAGGCAGCGTCTCTGCTTGTTTCTCTGAGAAGACATCCTCAAAGTCCTGATACTGGAGACTGGCAGACTGGCAGTCTTGTCCCCAACGCATAACTTCGCCCATCTTCCAATTGAGCATAGGGGCATGACTCTGTAGCCACAGAAGAACCAGGAGGATTTCTGAGGAAGAACAGGTTAAAACGAAGAATGCGATATTCTCTTTATGTAAGGCTCCTATGTGAAGGGACACCGGTTCACCACTAACAGGCGAGATGACCAGAGGTTGATCTAAGTGGACCACCGTGAGGCGATACTTGCGTAATCACCTACGCAGGAGTTCCCTTGCCACAGGTTCAATAACGCTGTCTCGGCCGAAGATGCGGAAGCTGGTTCTTCTAAGATGCTGTGGAATTCTTGCAGGAACCAATCAAGTTTTGTCAGCATGGACAAACAGAGCTTGGGGTGGAGAAAAACCACTGGAGCTAATGCCGCTGAAGGAGACGTGGTCATAATAATTTGGCTCTAAGTTTTTATTCCTCTCCGCCTTCCAAGAGCCATAACTTTTAAATTTTTCCACCTACATAGACATATGTGGGCTTTTATTTTGCAAGACAATATGTACTTTCCATTGGTGTTATTGAACATGCCATAGAATATACTGGGAAACTACAAAAAAATTCTAAGTGGGGTGAAATGTTTGTGGGGTTTTATTTTTAAAGCGTTCACTCTTTAGTATAAATTATGTGTTTTGTGTATTCTATATGCTGATATAATTCCGGCAATACCAAATATGTAGGGTATTTGTTATGTTTTAGTGCCGTAAAAAAATCCAAACATTCTCTATTTTTTAAATTTGCGCCTCAGTGCCATTCTCTGCAACCAATAACTTTTTTGTACTTCCACCTATGGACCTGAGTGAGGGGGCATTATGTGTTCTTTTCATTTTGTCTAAGGGGTTAAACAGCAGGAAACGAAGCCGGCTCTGTACTGTTACCGACGGGTGTCAGTTGCAATTAGCAACCTTACCGGTACCATGGCGTACACATATGTCCAGTGTCGGTAAGGGGTTAAAGGCATGACCTCATTTGATGTCATGTTTGGCCTGCTAAAATGCCATGCATTTGGGCAGTGCCAACTGTACTGCTAAACCTAATGCTGTTATGATGGTTCTGTGCACAATTCGTGTTCCAGAATGTCCTTGCAGACTAAAACATTGCACTGCAAAGAAAAACGTTTTTCAGCAGTGCTCACCCTTGAATGTTGTTTCGTGATGCTGTTGATGATGCTGCTCGCAGAGCCACCAGACAATGCTCCAACTACATTCAATTGAGCCTCCACATGGAACGTCAGGAATCCAGCAGATTAAAAGCCAATATTTATTAGAAAAATTGCTGGCAAACAGAGAGACAAAAAGTGCTAGTAGTAGACGCTAACGCGTTTCCAACCCGTACGGGTCCTTGTTCCCAGCTAACTACTATACACATAACATGCTATTTAAAAACATATGTTTTTAACCCCTTAACGATCCTGGACGGCTGATCGCAGCTAACACCCGGTCGGTACAGCGTGAGCGGGCAGCGTCGCCCGCCTGTGCTGTTTAACCCCTTAGATGGCCGCAGTGTCTAAATGAATGAAGATCGGTGCCGTGCACCAATCTTCAGGGCGATCGGCACCGTCGCAGCATAGCTGCAGCAATCCAACCCCCGGACATGGCAGCGGGGAGTCTTGTGAAGGCCTCCATCACTGGCATGTCCTGGTTTGCCCCACTTCCGGCCCAAGGCAGGAAGTGGGGAAACCGCTATCTTGATACAGCCTAATGCATTGTCTATACAATGCATTAGACTGTATTAACGATCGCGCCCCTTAGTGGTCAAGCACCATAGGGGGACTCAATGGTAAAGTAAAAAAAAAAAGAAATAAAGTTTTAAAGTACAAAAAAAAAGTATTAAAAAATTCAAAAAACCCCCCCTTTTCCCCTTTTTACAAAAAAAAAAAAAATAATAAAAAAAAAAATTACAGTTTTGGGATCGTGCATCAGAAAAAGTCCGATTTTAAAAAAATATAACTAAATTTTTCCGTCGCTGAAAACTAGAAGAAAAAAATTCCCAAAAGAAAAATTTGCTTTTTTGGTAATTTTATGTCAAAAAAAAATGGAATAAAGTGATAAAAAAGTCGCATGCATTCCAAACGAAGAAAAAAAAGTTT
This sequence comes from Phyllomedusa bahiana, assembly GCA_025379985.1. Taxonomy (NCBI): domain Eukaryota; kingdom Metazoa; phylum Chordata; class Amphibia; order Anura; family Hylidae; genus Phyllomedusa; species Phyllomedusa bahiana. The sequence continues at coordinate 31,924 of JAODAL010043168.1, read as the reverse complement.
TCAGCCGAAACAAATGCCCCTTTCACTGACTCCTAGGTGTTAGTAAAAAAAAGTTATTGTCCCAGCGCAAATTTCAAAAATAGAAAATGTTTGGAATTTTTTTACGGTCCCAAAACATAACGGAAACCCCCTCATGTTTTTTCCGGATGCGTAAAAACCTGTAGAATACAATAATACATTATATTTACCGAAGTTTAAAGCCGTAAAAGCAAAACCCAAAAAACTTTGGGGAAAAAAATTTTTTTTTCCAATTTTGTCCCACTTGGAATTTTTTTGCGGTTCCCCCAGTATATTCTATATACAGTAATAACACCATTAAAAGTACATTTGCCCCCAAAAATAGAACCCCAATAGGTCTATGGAGGTGGAAAAAAAATAAAAAAGTTATGGCTTGGGGAAAGGGCGAGGGGGAAAAAACAAAAAAAAAAATTTAAAATAACAAAAAACGCGGGTCCTTAAAGGGGTTGCCTCACTCTTTGATTAATCTTCCCTCAGCCTGTTTTCTTGGGTTTTCACTTTAAATTTAGGGGCTTTTTAAATGGCTTCCATAGGCTGCAGAGAAGCCAGGCGTAGCTATAGAACCAGTGCTGGCAGCCTATAGGAGAGATCAAACAGGGTTGTAGCTATAGCGACTGGGGACCCGATGCCCCCAAAAAAAGAGGGGATATTGGAATAGGTGGATACTTTTAATGGAATATATTGCAAAGTGACTTGTTTTTGCAAGATCTTTAACATTAAAAGCAATCCTTGTAGTGAGACAACCCCTTTAAGGGGTTAAATAGCATGTTATGTGTATTGTAGTTAGCGCTCCATGTGAAGGCTCATTTGAATGTAAAACATTGCACAGCCGAATGTTTATAGTAAACGTGTGGTTGGCATTTAGTTTAAGTGCCAATTACTGATGTGTTTTTACTGGAATATCCCGATTTCATCAATATAACTTATTTTTTGGGGGGCAAATTCTCTGCATAGAGGGAGAATGTATTAAGGGTAACACTAAGGTTAGTTTTAGGATTCAATATCACCCCAACTTGGCTACTAATAGAATACAGAGGCTCGAGATCTCTATGGAGATGTCCCCTACACAGGACCCACTTGAGGCTTGGCTCATTTGGTTACCATACTGTTTTTGGACATTATCATTATTATATCAGTATAAAGAATGCTACTGTTTTTCTTTTATTAAACCTAAAAAAATAGTGTCAAACCAAAATAGTAAAATGCAACTTTATTGAAACGTATTAAAATACATATAAACACCAAAAAACACCCAAAGAAAAACAAGTGGCTCACCAAAGCCCAAAAATCAAAAAAAAAAACAACGTGGTGACAATACAAAATTACGCACAAAGAGGAGTTAAAAAATATAATAAATAAATAGTAAATCAGAGCCTCATCCAATGTAATCAAAACAGGCCAGGAGCACACCACCCCAACGCATGTTTTGCAGTTGCGCTTTATCCGTTGATTGTGCATGTAATCTGTACTTGTTACCACTGTTGCATTATTTTTGTATTTATGGCCATTGTGGTGAGCCATTTGTTTTTCTTTGGGTGTTTTTTGGTGTTTATATGTATTTTAATACGTTTCAATAAAGTTGCATTTTACTATTTTGGTTTGACACAATTTTTTTAGGTTTATTATCAGTAATTATATAGTGTTGGTACACAACCTTGGATATATAGGCCACAATTTTTTGTAGGTTTGTTGTTTTTCATTATGTTATCGGGCTTTATTTTAGTAGTTGTTTTACAAATTTAGTGGTTTTTATTTCAACATTAACATTTCTAATTTTAAAAAGTCCCCCTTTTGGTTTGATTTGGGTTTAGAACCAAAAATTCCCCCTTTTCCATTATCAGGCTCTAAAATTATTCCGGACCGAACTTAACTTATTTCTAGTTGGCTTGTACCAGTGATATATCCCATAGTCTACTGTTTTGAACATTAGAAACAAAAAGGTTTTAGTTTGGTGAATATGACTCAATCTGCAGAATAAATGGCGCCATTGCAAGTAATAAAGTGAGAGATATAGTAATCTCCAGATATTACTGTGTTTCTTCTCATTGCCGTATTCCTCCTCCAGCGGGAAATTGGATTTTCCTGAAGGCTTCTCGTGATCCGAAGCCCTTTGTTTGCGATGTAGAATGATAGTCGTGCACTGTTCAAATGATGATGAGGCTCTGAAGTTGAGAATCGCGGTAAAAAGGGACGCAATTATAGGCAAGATAATGAACAAACCGCTGAGGCACCTGCCGAAAGCAAAGGTGATTAAGACAGAGTTATGGTGACTGAGCTGGACTTTACAGAACACAACTCACCCTGGACACGAGTCTCATACTTACAGGCAAATGATGGCAAATGTATCAGTAGGAAACAGGCCCCGGGAACAGAACGTCTCTGCCACGATGGGGATGGTTTCATTGTGAATTAGGAAAGTAGGCAGAGGTTCCAGGAAGGATGTCTCCCTGTATTTAAGGAGATCTGTTGAAATACATATAGGAAGAGTCAAATCTCTAGAACCATATAAGATACTTGATGGGCAGATTGGGTTCAAGATGGGTTAAAGTATCGGTCTAAGACATAATGATAAAGATAATATCAGTGTGAAGCCTTCCCATTGTACAGCTGATCTGCGGTGGTGGGTTTGGTATTGCTGAAATGGATAGCTGACCATATAATGCATGTATAGCATCAGCAAGCTACTGAGAAAGAATCAATGTTTTGCAGGGCTGTTTCTAGATTAAATGGTTTTTCCAAGACTTAAAAACCTTTCTACCACCTCCCACTGTGCGAAAATAGAAAAGGAACCAAAACTTATCTCTCCCATCACCACCGTCATAAAGTTGCTGCTGCCCCAAACCGGAAATGTTCCGGACGCGCCAACTGTTGAAAGCTACCACGGAGCAGGGAGCAAAAGCTCAGATGGACAGCAAGCAGGCACAGATGGCATGATGTATGATTGGCATCACTCTGTTTGTGACGGAATTAGCACAACTACATGATGACAGCATGTGCGGGATGCGAGGAGGCAGTTGATGGACAGGGGAACAGGGAGAGGTGAGTATTATTTTTTGGGGTAAGACCTTTTGGCAGTGCCTAATAGGTTTTCCTGAGACAAACTTCAGTTTATTTTGTCTCCAGCTATCATGACAACTATAGGGATGCACAAATGCATCACAGGGAAGCTCATGGGAAGTCCTTTCTCTCTGCCAACCACTAGATGTCACGGTTGCTATGGACCGTGGCATCTAGGGATTTAAATAACCTCAATTGGTGAAAGGTTCAATCTCTGCAATTGCAGCAGTGGCCCATAAATGTGCAGCACAGATCGGAAAGGGGTTGACAGCACTTATTCTCCATCCAGTGGCGCCACACCATTTCTTACTGAGGATGGTCTGCCTCCCTCGCCCCTAGAAACAGCCCTGCAATTTTGGATAATAGAAGGAAATGCCAAGTGGAGGACTGTTTTCAATGACATCCATATGCCCTAATGCACAGGTGTCAAACTCAAGGTCCGGAGGCCGAATCTGGCCCACCACACTCTTTTATGTGACTCCTGCGAGCTTAGACACGGTTGGTGTGCAACTCACATGTGGTGGCGTAGCTCTGACACTCCTACCAAGGCACCTACCCACTCTCCAATGGCCCTTCGGAGGCAACCACAATGCTGTTGTGGGTCACAATGAAAATGAGCTTGATACCCCTGCCCTAATGAGTCAGAGGGGAAGCTTATACTCATGAAAGAATCCCTTTAGGTAACAAGTTAACAAAGATATAACTTTTTGCCTCATCTTACCCATAGAAGCTATTGTTGTAATATCGCTGCTGCTGCAAGAATCCGGAACACATATCCCAATGACAAATTTTACTCCTTCCTGTAAAACAATTACAAAAGGAAAAAGTAGAGTTATTTTCTTTTTTTTTTAAATTTCATAGAGATGGTAACAGAGCAATGAAGTTCAGTAAGAGTAAGGGTAGATTCACATCTGTGTTGGAGGTTCTGTTTACCAGACATAAATGGCGCCAGATGGACCCCATTGACTACAATGGGGTCCATCGGGTTTCCACCGGGTTGTCTAATGTTTTAATGGAAAAAAATAGTGCAGCTTTCCAAAGAGCACCACCCTCTCTGGAGGACCTGTCCTGCTTTGCTTAGACAACTCATTATTATGAAACAACAATGTGTACTTCTACATTTCCCCTTTGGTGGCGCTGCAGAGAAACTAAACACTTACTGCCAGGATCTACCACAGATCATAGCTGATCACTGGTGGTTCTAACAGAAGGAAAGTTAAAGGTGTTTTGCCAAGAAGTGATTTCCTCACCTTACAGGTTGAAACTCCCTTCTTGAGTCTTGAAAAAAGGGGTGTTTTGTTTCTGTGTTTAAAAAAACAAGTGCCTCCTCTGTGATGTCATTGCTCCACCTCCCATGCACAGTCCCGAGGCTGATATTCAGTCTCTGTAGTTGAGAAAACATGTTTGGCTAAACCACAGAGGATAACTGTATTGTGCACAAGCTATACCGGATTTGTTTTCTCCCTCTTATCTGCTCAGCAGTAAAGATAAGCTCCTAGCAGGCACTGACTACAGACGGGCGGAGGGGAGGGGGGAGCTTTTGTATGTTTACTCAGATAATTACATTACAACCAGAGGATTCTCTATACAGCAGATACAGACTCTGACACAGAAACAAAGCTAGTGCAGATGCCCAGTAACACTGCTTCTTTCTCAGCCTCCCTTCAAAGCTCATTCATTTGTCCTGCCATCAGATAAGAAGTGCAAACAATGCAAGCGGGTGGCCAGATGCTTGCCAGATCAGCTCCTGGTCGTAGCTAATGTAAACAGTCAGAAAACTAAGGGCATCTAAGTCAGGCTGCAGCTCTCAGAGGCTTCACTTTTTTAAATACATATATTTAGAAAAGTGATTAAATACCCATTTTGGAGGATCCCACGTCAACATTAGATCGTGGCAAAACCCCTTTAATGATCGGCTTATCATCAAGGGACCCTTCTAACAAGTATGGAATGTCAAAAGCCGACAAACTCCTCGATATTATAAGGTAGTCCTGAGACAGAAGAGGTTAAAGTGGTTTCCCGCGTGTCAAACATTGATGATCTACAAAACAATAGCATATAGACAACCCTAATCAGTGTACAGGCAGAGACATCTTAAAGGGATTTTGACATTTTCACCATTCATCATTATTAAAAATTCTGCACCATTTTTGTTTTAGCTGCTACGTTAGTGATCCATAGTGTATAGCTCGTCTCCTGGGGATACGACCAGTGACGAGTGTTCCTCAGTTCTGGCCGCACATGCTCAGACATCACCTCTCCTCTCAGGCAGCTACTGTCAGTCTATACCTGCCTAGTAATCACACACTCACTGCTGTCATTCTTTTCCAGGTGCTGTCATTATATTCCTGTCCTCTGTACTCCTTAGTACTTAATAATACAAAGTGCAAATAAATAAAAAGAAAATAAGAAACCTCAATCAAGTATGTACATTGACAAAAAAATCTACATTTGGTTCCTGCAGAGATTTGTGCTTAGGACTTATGCTGAAAGGCAGAAGTGCTAACTACTCAGCTACATTGTAGGTACTCACAACTCTTTACATAAATAAACCTTTGTATGACTAGAGTGAGCACACTGTGGGAAAAGGGATGGTGATGTCATGCCTGCTGGGTTACATGATATGCAGTTCAAGCAAATCACCCCTTGCCTCCATTTTGAGCACACTGAAAGCTGAAGCGGGAAAAAACAGACCTGAAATGCTTTGTGGCAAAACTTCTTTATTGGGCTACATCCATGCCCACAACAGACTTCAAATAGATAAGTTAACAAAGTCAAAAGTTGCAAAATCACCTTTTTACTAATATCAAAAATATCCAAAATAGTGCAAAGCTTATTCAGCTATAATTGCTTCATTGGGTATTTTTCACCTCATCCTCCTATAAAAGTTATTTCCACAAAGTGCAAAGCATAATATCCATAGAGGAGTAGAGCCGCCTGCAAATCTATACGGTCAGGTGACGTTTTGAAGGTAATAACCTTCTTTTTCAAGCGTGGTGGGTATCAGAGTCTCTTTAAATTCCCACAGAAGTAATTAGTCATGCACAACACCCTATTTGTTACATGAAAAGTAGAAACATAATAGAAAGAGACCAGATACATTCAAAACTGAAATAACATAACAAATACACAGACACATAGGTCAACATGTATGTACGGGGCTGCGTCAGAAGTCTGGCGTCTTTTTAGCCCAAAAATTGGTGCAGCCTTGTTTGCTGTATTTGTAATCAGGTGCACTCCAATATTAGGCACATTGTAGAGCGCCCGCGGCACTTTGTAATGCAACTGAGATCGGGGGGCGTGCTGCAGGCGGGGCGCACTACAACCGTATGAAGCTATACATTTATAGCTTCAGTACGGCAAATCCAGGCGCATTACTGCTGGAACAGGTAGAGCACTTTAAAAGTGGTTTACCTGAGCCCGAAGCGTCGCTTTGTAGCTAGAAAGTGCTAAATCTATGACCCACAGTAGAACAGGTTCATAGATTCAGGCGCATTCTACACTACTAATGCGCAGAAAAAAAATGGCGCCAAAAATCATACACGTCGCCCATAGTTATGAAATATAATTACATAGCTAAATAAAAGACACCGGAAAGGCCTGGTTTACTTCTGTGTTGGGACTTCCATTGTGAACGGAATAATGAAAAAAAAAATGGATCCGTTACTCAGGGCCGGGATGATGGGTAGGCTAAAGTAGGCGACCGCCTTGGGCTCCACTTCATCCCAGGAATGAAGTGGGTGCAAATAGGTATGGAGTGGGCTGAATTTTACATTGAGAGAGGGTGGTGGGGGCGCTACATGGCTTATTTGCCTAGGGCATCAGAATACCTTGTCCCAGCCCTGCCGTTATTTGATGTACGAACTGATGCAGGCTGGTAGTTATCCGTTTGTATCCATTCAACATTGACTTAAAGGGATTGTCTCACTACAAAGATTACCTTTCAACATGTAGGGAACACTAAATGAAGACGTTTTCCAAATATATTGCGTTGTTCATCTTTTTTTGTTAAGGAGCTACAAATGATTTTATCACCTTCTGAGGGCTCTCAGCTTTCCCAAGTGCCCGACCTGTGTACTCCTTTTCCCCTGCTGTTTGGTCTATCTGATAGCATGGAGTGAGGTCTTGGCCAGCAATGTGAGAGCTTGTGTGTTATCTGATCTTTCAGACAAAAGACTAATTACTCTACTGTTTATACGAGCTCAGAAGCTTCTCTGGACCTCAGAGAAGGTAATTTATTTAATCTAGACTGATAAACAGAGAAGTCTGAATACACTGAGCTCATATGCTAATTACAGACAGCTTGACCAGGAAGTGACAGAGCAAAGCACTTTTTTCATTAAAAGAAATCCTTTTGAAATTTTTGAATGAGACAACCCCTTTAAATGTAAAAAAAACCTGAAGGGTCCTCTCCGTTTTTTTGAACAAAAAAATTAGGGCAGCAGACTTCGCTATTTCTTTAGTCAAACATACTGAAACCTGACGGAACTGAGGCAAACTGATGCTAAAGAGCTTAAAAACCCAAGAAATGAATGGGCATCATTTTTCTTTTTCTTTTTCTACCCCCAAACGGCAGGACAACAAAGGCACAAGTGGTTAAAGACCCTTTTTTGGAAAAGAGAACCCCAGGTATAGATCTACGCCCCCTGAGAGAATTTCTTCGCTTATCCTGTTGTGGAAACCAAAGCTTATAACCTGACTTAAAATTCTCCTTTGGGGTTTTAGAAATGACTCATAACAAGCTGAAAAAACCCTCCCAAATGAGGTTTTGTTACTGAAAATATTTGCTTCACTGCTGAAATATGGATCATTTAAAAACAGAGAATTGTCAATTTTGCAAAACAAAATTTTGTCCCCACAGAAAGTAAGTGAAAAACAAAAAATTCACTTTAAATAAAAGATATTTTCATAACATTGGTGAAAGAAATTTGGGCTATTAGGCCATATTTTAATATTTTGTGTGCCTTCCATAGCTTTTAAAGGGGCTGCCATCCATGCGATCGCCCCCAATGATTCATCAATTTATTGAGAAGACATTAAAAAAAGCAAATAATGCAGTCCCCACATGCCTCCCGAGTTCGTCAAGATTCTTTTGGGTTTTGTCTTCAAGCTTCCTCTTTTATCCTACCCCAAACTGCTCAATGATGTCATTTTGGTGATGGGCTGGCCAGTCCAGGGCACCTTTATCTTCTTTGCCCTTTAGGGCTTTGATGTAAGATGGATGTATGAGATGGAGCACCATCCCGCCCAAAAAATTTTACCCCTTTATGATAGGGAATGAAAGGTCTAATACTTCTTTTAAAATTTTAGGTATTGATATTTCCTTCCACTTGGGAAATGTTTTGTACACCCCCATACTCAATGTAACCCCAGACCTGATCTTTCCACCCCCCAAACTTTCATTTTCTGGGTACCTTGGGTCCATATGGGTCCATAGGTCTCCCGCAGTTTTGCGGCGGCTGTGGGGTAATTCAACTGAAAATTTATCTGAGAAATCCCCCTTTGCCCCGTTTCCATCCATTGTTTAGCAGGTGTGGGCCCTTTGGGAAAATGCCCCACGTTTTTTTTTAATTGCCTTTTGTTAAGGGCTGGCTTCTGGGGACTGATTCGACCATGGGGGGGGCCCCTTTTGGTCAAACCACAAAGTTCTAGTTGACACAGGGACTTTAGGTGACCACCCGTTGGAGCTTGCTGAAGTGGGAAGAGGGCTGTCTTTTGATTTTTTTGAACCTTTCAAAGTTCCTTGGGATTTCTTGCGGGGTCCCGGGCCTGAACTTTTCAAAAACACCCGTCTCTTCAATCTTTTTTAATTTTTTTTGGGTTGAGGCTGAGACACATTAATGGTCCACCACCTCCCCTTTAGTGGGTCTGGGCTTCACTCTTGATAATCAAAGGCTTTGGGCAGGGGATTTTTTTTCATGTTGCAGAGTCAAGTTTGCAGTTCCCAAATGAAGGCTGGGGGGCTGGAGTTCTTTTTTAAACAACCACTAATTAATATCAAAACTGTAAAAATGGATGGGTGCATTTTAGAAAGGGGACAAAACTTTGTCTTGGGCCAAAAAACTGACCTTTCTGTGTTCCCTTACATGATCAATTTTCAGCAGTGAAGAAAATTTATTTTCGTTTTTCAAAACCCCTTTGGGAGGGTTTTAGTTTCATAATTTCCTAAAACCAATGGATGAATTTTAAGTCAGGTTTTTAAACTTTTTGGTTTTTCCACAACATGGATAACACAAATTCTCCTCAGGCGTAGAAGCTTCCTCTGAAGCGTCAAACTTTTTATTGCATTTCCTCCGCACCGCCCCTACTGTAAGTTCATTATCTGATGCCTATCTTTAAGAAATTTTGCCCCGCGCTCTCCCATCTTAACGGGGAATAGTCGCTTTGTTTTTTTAAATCATAATTGATTAAGCAGTATTATATAAACTGTGAAATAAAAAGAGTTGAATTATAGAGGGGAGAATTGAGCTATGTGATTATAGGGTTTTTATGTTTAAGAGAGAGAGCTGACTCTGTATATTAGGGGTTTTTGATAGAGAGGAGGAAGCTGAGATCTGTGATTACAGGGTTTTTTATATAGAGGGGGAGGCGACTCTGTGATATATAAGTTTTATGAAAGAGGGGGGAAGCTGACTCTGATTTTAGGGTTTATGATAAGGAAAGAAGCTGACCTTGATATATAGGGTTTATAAGAGGGAGGGCTGACTCTGTGATATAAAAGGGTTATATGTAGAGGAATAACAAAAAACTCTGTGATATATAGGGTTAATGATAGAGGGAGAGGAGCTAGCTCTGATATATAGGGTTTTATGATAAAAAAGAAAGCTTGCTTCGATATATAGGGTTAAAAGATTTTTTGCTGAATTTCTGAGTAAAAAACAGCGAAAATCTGTAAAAGTGAAACTGAAACTACAACTGGCTCCGCCTAAAGAACATGGATTGATAGTTGTACAGATAAGCAAAATTGTTCAACACTGTATTGGGGGGGGTCATCAGGTTTTCCCACTATCTTCAAAGGGTCCCCCTGGGTTTTTCTCGTTCTAACTCAAAATCCTGCTCCGAATCATAAAAACCTATATATCACTCAGTTCAGCTTCTCCTCCTTTACTACAGCCTGCTCTTAGATAGGGCTGCATAAACCACCTGTCAGGTTCAACTTAAAGGGGTTTTGCCACAATCTCATTTCATCCCTCCTGTATCCAGCTCTTCAGCTCTGTGTACTCAGAAGGGGACGTGTGTGATTTGTTTGAATTACATATCATGTGACCCAGCAGGATGACATCACCAGGCCTTTCCTCTCTCTAGTTAAAGAAAGGTCTGTTTATGTGTAGAACTGTAAGTAGCTACATTGTAGCTCAGAGGTAAAACTTTTGCCTCCAGGCACAAGGTTCCTCGGTTCAAATCCCTGCAGGAAGCAAACCTGTGGATTTTATTTCTCTTTATCAATGCCCAGACCTCATTGAGGTTTCTTTTTTATTTTATTTGCACTGTTTGACTAATTACTAAGGAGTATAGAGGACGGAAGTAGAGTGATACACCTGGGGATTGAACACTCCGTAGCTGCCTGAGAGGAGAGGTGATGTCTGAGCATGTGCGATCAGGACTGAGGAGCTCACGGTCCTGGTTGTATCCCCTGGAGATGAGCTGTAAACAATGGATCACTAAAGGAGCAGCTAAATCAAAGATGGTGCAGAATTTTTAATAATGATGAATGGTGAAAATTTTTATTATTTAATTTGGAAGCTCCCCACGTCAATTTTACTTTGTGGCAAAACCCCTTTAATGCAGTCCTCAGAGTAAATTAATGCAATTATTAAACATGTCAGACCTGTTCCACGTGCATCTTGCAGTATTCTCCTTCAAACGTCTTCTCAGGAGCTTGAACGGAAAGGCATTCGCTATAAGATCCAAGGCGGTCCACATTTCCGTTCACTATACCACTTCCTTGCTTTCCTAAAGCGTCATACACTGTAAGAGAACACATTACAGGCTGCAGGTCATATTGTTCTTACATTTATCAATATGGGTTGTGGACATATATCCCAAGACTGTATAGTATTTGAAATAATAGAAGGATATTGTTCTGGACAGCGACAAAAGGCTGCACTGGGGTTGCTTGAGCTTCCCAAGGAAATTATCATGATCTCCACCCTCCATGTTGCTATCATTCTAGACATAGCACTCATCATTACATTTTTTGATGCCTAGAAATCGTGACCTTATTCTGGGTATGTGAGAGCTGCCGAGTCCGAAAATCCCATCCATGTTGTTCTAGCAGCTCTGGTTTCTGAGATGCGGATTACATGATTCTACATTGTTCTTGTGATGAATTTGCTATAACTATGTAGTGCAGATGAGTAGAAGTGAATTTGCTCCTGGACATTCATGTTTTAGTCTCCATGTGTTCTTTAAATGTTCTAAAATTTATGTCTTTTCTGTTTCACATGAACTTCCAACATTTCTTCAGTACAATATTGAGTGACCAATACTTTCAGCAGCAGATACTTGGTAAGGTGGCAATGCCGGATCTCCAAAACTAGGGCTGATAGTAGACAACGGGTGTCATTTTCAGAATCAGCGCCCTAAACATACTCAATAAGGCTATGTCTACATGGCACAGAATTACAGTTGGATTTTTAACTCCTTAACGACCGCCCACCGACTTTTGGCGTCGCTGCAGACATCGGTGTTTGTGGAGCCCGGCGCCGCAGCAGCGCTGTCATTGGGGCTGTACTACACAGCCCTGATCTCAGCGCAGCTCCTGCAAGCACCGGGCAGCAGGGGAAACCTCCGCTCCCCGGTGCTTTAACCCTTTGATTGCGGCGGTGCGTTATCGCAGCGCAATCAAAGGGTTTCCCTGCTCTGTCGGGTGAACGGAACACCCGGTGACCCGACAGAGCCCGGGGAACGGCTGCACAGTCAGCCCTGGGGACCTAGAGTAGCCGCAGAGCTGTCTGTGTATCAAGCTAGTGATCAGGCCAGACTGTGAGCTGCCCTGATCACTGCATGTGTCATACTGACACAGATTATAATGTATTAGCATATTCATATATGCTAATACATTACTAAGTGTAAAAAAAAAAACAAAAAACGTAGAACAGTTCTCCCTTCATGGGATTCAAAAAACAAAGTAAAAACCATAAAAAGTGTTAAAAAAAAAAAATAAAATAAATATTTAATAAAAAATAATTGTGCATACATTACACACACAAAAAAAACACACATATTAGGTATCCACACAACCGTAATAACCTGTAGAATATTACTAACTTAATTAGTCATTAAGTGTGAAATGTGAATGGTGTAAAAAAAAAAATTGAAAACAATTGAAAAAAATTTCTGCAATTATTTATAAGTGAACTTAAACTATTCCCCCATAAAGTACAAATCGTCTCGAATAAAACGAGGCCTCATACAACTGCGTCATTGAAAAAATAAAAAAGTTACAACTGTTGAAACACAAGGAGGCAAAAAATGTTCTGGTCATTAAGTACTTTTCAGGCGTTCGGCTTAAGGGGTTAAGTAGATTCAGTGTTTAGAATCCGCAAAAATCCGACTGTAATCCTGAGCCCATAGACTGCAATAGAGAATCCGTGCTGTAGCCTACAAAGCACGGATTTTCTACTGTGGGTTTTCTAAACTGTCGACCCTCCGCCGGAGGACAGAACATGTTCTATCTTCTGTCAATGTACTGGACTGGTGAGAAATCCGAAAATGATTTATGCGCAAGCTCCGCACCAAAAACCACGGTACAGCGATGATGAAATGTCGTCGGATTTTGGACAGTGTTTTAACATTTGCTGTGTAGCGGTTCCAACTTTTAAGGCACCAAAATGAGTGTTCCCCATTATTATAGATGCCCAGGAGTATAAGGAAACTGGCAGGGGAAGACACACAGAGCAGCAATTAGGGACAAGGCCAGTGGCATAACTAGAGAAAGCTGGGACGCATAGCAAACTTTTGGATAGGGCTCCCCCCCCTGCCAACCCTTCCACTGATCATGAACATTTACCAGTACCTATTAATAATAGACGTGAAGTGATAATGAAGCAAGTACCTCACCATACAAATCACCATCATGCTGCTACAAAACAAATCCCACTATACCAAGACCAACATTACCAATAATGTTACTACATAAAGACTCAATTATAGAACATGACCACAAATTACCACCACATAGTGACCGAATAATACCCCTATATTATTACTGAATAAAGATCTGTATACAAAGACCAACATTGTCGCCATACAGTGACCATATGGTGGTAGATACCAGTGTATACAGGCTCTGTAGACTGTATATTACCTCCATATACTGGTATATACCAGTGTACATAGGTGCTAAATAGACTAAATAGACTCTATATTGCCTTCAAACAGTGACCATAAAGTGGTAGATACCAGTGCACACAGGCTCTGCAGACATAAGTGATTACCGTGTAGTTATGTCCAGTGACTCACAGGTAACGTTTTCTCTGACAAGACATTGACTTTCCCTTTTGTTCTGCATCCGGTCCAGACCGCCATGATGACGTCTCCCGGATACCACTTGTCCCTGCAGATCTGGACACAAATATCTTAGAATTATCATTTTTCCAGCACCTCCCCTGTCCTCAACCTCTGTTCAAACTTACCAGGGGTTGGAGAGTGGGTACAGGCAATAGCTTAGAGGCACAGTCTCCTAGGAGGGTGGAGGAACAGATGACTAACCAACTGGAGATTGTGCCACAGCTATGGCCTGTACCCCTCAAAATCATATTACCAAATAGGGGCTTTAGGTGGGTAGGTAGACTGAGCCCCAGGTAGGTAGGCAAGACCCTAAGTAGACAGGTAGATGGGCATGTCGCTGTGTAGATATGTAGGCCCCAGGTAGCTTTGTAGACCTCTGTTAGATAGGTTGGTAGGCAATCTGTAGGTTGGTTGGCCTTAGGTAGGTAGGTTGGTAGGCCCCAGATACGTAGGCAATAGATAGGAAGCAGTTAGGCTTCAAGTAGGTAGGTAGCTAAGCAATGGTTAGGCCCCAGCTAGTTAGGTTGCTAGGCTCCAGGTAGGAAGGCAGTAGATAGGCTCCAGGTAGATAGGTAGTTAGGTAGGCTCTAGGTAGGCAGTAGATAGGACCCGGATAGGTAGGTGGCCACAGGAGGGTAGGTAGATATGTCCCAGTTAGGTAGGTAGATCTGTCCCAGTTAGGTAGGTAGGCTACAAGTAGGTAGGTAGATTGGCCCTACGTAGGTAGGCAGTAGATAGGCTCCAAGTAGGTCCATAAGTAGGGCCACATTAGATAAAAAAAAATTATAGAAAAATGGGACATTAGTTACTCAAACACACAAAAACACGGCCATACTGACAGTTCAATGGCTGGATAATAGACTAAACCCATTAGGAGGCAATTTAAGCCCCAGTGCTACCTGGAAAAGATATAACAGGTACATATAACTAATGAGCAGTAGTTCACATACCCATACACTAGGAGGGCAACTGAATAATAAAAAACTGCCCATTGGATAACTACCAGTTCACACCAGTATGCAGAAAAGCCACAATAGCATATAAGGGGGAATGCATAAATGCAAAAATACCGATGAGACAACAACTCACACGCCTACTGTGCACGAGGAGGTGGTTGCTAGAATTATAATTGCATATAGATAAGGTAATACAAAATGAAAAAAGGAAAAAAAGCTCACCTCTTCCCCTGAGCGTCAGGCCCGATGCTGCAGCACGATGACGTCATATAACCATTCTGCCTATGCTGTGATACCGCAAGTGAAGTTCGTCTAAGGCCTCTGGTCAGCTAAGGGACCACGCAAATATACCTCTGAGCGCTCGGGCAGAAGGCCCGGGCATTCTTAGGCATGATGTGGCAACCAGACGGGTCCCCTGTAACACTACTGGCAGTAGATAGGCCACATGTAGGTGGATAGATATGGCTTTATTGGATGGA
The DNA here is from genome assembly GCA_025379985.1 of Phyllomedusa bahiana. NCBI lineage: Eukaryota > Metazoa > Chordata > Amphibia > Anura > Hylidae > Phyllomedusa > Phyllomedusa bahiana. The sequence continues at coordinate 16,902 of JAODAL010043168.1, read as the reverse complement.
AAAAGAGAAAAAAACTCACCACCTCCTATTCCCTCAATGTGAGGCAGGTCTTGTGATTGGTGACACGATGATATGATCTCATTGTGCCACCTTTGTGATGACACACAGCCAATGTCTAATACATCTAACGCATAGTGGAGCAGGGCGCTGGTGAAGCGTGCAGACATGCCTCTGAATGCTCGGGGCAGAGGGCCTGGACGTTCTTAGCCATAATGTGCCAGCCAGGCGGTCCCCTTGTGGTGGTGGGCCCTGTAGCAACCACTATGGCTACTATGGCGGTAGTTATGCCACTGGACAAGGCAGCAGCAGTAACAAGGAGGTAACACACAGCAATAGGAGAACATACGGTAAGTGGCCCACTCTGCATGGCTGTTTTCCTTATACACATGGAGAAGATGGAATTTCCAGATTATTGTTGCACCATTAATATTTTGGGATAGCTGCCAGTATCTTTATTTAGGACTGATGCCCTCCAGTCAGCTAGATAAAACAGTTTGTCCCTGGACCTCTCGTCATCAATTGATGATTTTGCTTCCCTTTAGAGCTAGAGTATTTTAATCTCCTGCTTGTGTAAAAAATACTTCTCTAGTTACCAACCACCTCCCTCTTCTCTAGCAGCCCTGGCCAGGATGATGAGGTCACTCCCTGCTGTATCATCAGCACAGGAGCTTGTTTATATTTCTTGCTGGCAAACTTTAACTCTTTAGAGCTCTGTAGCCTTGTGCACTACAGTTTACAAACCTCCTGCACTCTATCAGGATAAGCTAGGAATAGAAGAGGTGGAATGTCAGTCGCTGCTGAAGAACCACCCACAGCCTGAACAGGAAGTGGGAGCCTGAGACTGCCTGTGAAGAGCAGTTTTTGTGAAACAGACAGATAGGAGAACATCTTTAAGAAGAGGAGGCAAAGTCTTACTAAGACACATTTCTCTAAGACATTGATAGACAAGGCAGACATGTTTCAAAGAGTCTAAGTCAGGGGAAAAGCCCAGGATGCACAACACACAGACATAAAGCAGATCTAGGAAAATAATGTTGATGAATTCTTGAAGGATTGCCATGGCGTTTCAGATGCAGGAGGGCATAGCCCAATATTGAAAGTGCGTGCCTCACGTGTTGAACGCTGTCTTCTATCCCCCACTTTCCAGGTTCAATTTACATTGTAAGCCTTGGATCTATGAATTCTGTTAAAAATATTTAGAAATCAAGAGAATTGGGGACTATTTCTTCACTGTCACTCTTTTCAAGCCTAAAAAGACAGTTCAGGGGCGCAGAGTCCAGTTGTTTTCTCAACGAAGAAGGAACCTTTGCCAGACTGCAAATAAGTCCTATGTCTAAATTCTCTTTGATGTAAGGGTATGTTCACACGGCGTGTTTTACTCCGTATAACATACGCTTTTCAATACGTATTTGGATCCGTCTGTCAGACCCCAAATGGACCCAAACACGTATCAAATAAATAGCAGTGTGATTTTATATTGCTTTTAATACGAGACACCCATCGGCGTTCACACGAGTCTCACTGTGTCTTTCGGATCCGTTCCAAGAATTGACATTTCAGTTCTTGGTCCGAAAGACGCAGCAGGAGCCCTATAATAAACTATAGGGAGTGATCCTGCTGCATCCAACACGCATCCAAACACAGCTGCATGTTTAAATGCGTGTTGGATCTGTTTTAGATCCGATTGCTGCAGCGCTTTTGGATTCGATTTTCGGATCCAACATGGATCCAAAATTGGATCCAAAAACGCCGTGTGAACGGCCCCTAACCTCTCATAGCCTCTGTTTATGGGATGGACATAGGATAAATCTTGCCACAAAGGGGGGGTTGTACCGAGAAGGAAGTCAAGAAGGTAATTAATATGATTGAGGAATTGGAATTGATAACGCTGAAAAAAAAAATGACGTATTGCAAATAACTGAGGCTCGGCTGTTGAGAACTATGGCTGGACAGGTAATGTTCACACGATGTACTGCGGCGCGTACAGTACGTGCCGCAGTCTATCGTGTGTTTCGGGAGCTCACGCTAATACGCACGTCTCCTGCGGTGCAGAGGGGCGGCAGCCCGCTGGCTCGATGGACATGCATTACTCGCGGCGCGTATTCGCTGCAAGTAATTGACATGTCATCTCCCCACACGTACAATACGATCGTATTGTGCGAGCGGGGAGAGGAGGCGTAATCCATAGTTTTCATAGTTAAGCTCAGCCTAAGGGTATGTTCACACGGCTTATTTTGGGGCCCATTTTGCGGCGTACTACGCTTAATACGTGGGGAAGTGCGCCCCAAAATAAGCCGTGTGAACATACCCTTAGGCTGAGCTTACATCTGCACAGGTTGGACGGTCCATTCGGAACACCTGTCGCAGAGGTGGAAAACGGGAACCTTCACACCAGACACCTATGTTGCCCGATATACCCTATTAATTACTGTAGGCAGAGGTGTAACTTCAAGCTTTTGGGCCCTAGTGCAAAAAGTGAAATGGGACCCCCAAGTTACCATGCACCATTACAATACTGGTGTCTTCTTATGTGGCAGAAGGGTTTTGGGCCCCCTCAGGCTGCAGCTACTGCTGCACCCTCTGTAGTTACGCTCCTGACAGTGGGAAGTGACATCCAGCAAATGGAACTACAGGTACGTCCTGGACATCATGTGGGCTCTCAAGCCGGACCAGCATAATCGCAGCATGGAACCAGCTGTACACTACCATTCAAAAGTTTGGGGTCACTTCGAAATTTCCTTATTTTTGAAGGAAACTAACATTAAATGAGTCAGAAATCCACTCTATACATTGTTAATGTGGTAAATGACTATTCTAGCTGCAAATGTCTGGTTGTTAATGCAATATCTACATAGGTGGATAGAGGCCCATTTCCAGCAACCATCACTCCAGTGTTCTAATGGTACATTGTGTTTGCTGTGTAAGAAAGCTATTGGATATTTTGAGCACCCTTGAAAACCCTTGTTCAAGTAAGTTAGCACAGCTGAAAACAGTTTTGCTGATTAGAGAAGCTATAAAACTGACCTTCCTTTGAGCTAGTTGAGAATCTGGAGCATTTGTTGGTTCGAATAAACTTGCAAAATGGCCAGAAAAAGAGAACTTTCATGTGAAACTTGACAATCTATTCTTGTGCTGAGAGATGAAGGCTATTCCATGCGAGAAATTGCCAAGAAACTAAAGATTTCCTACAACGGTGTGTACTACTCCCTTCAGAGGAGAGCACAAACCGGCTCTAACCCAAAAGGCAGGCCCCGTTGCACGATTGAGCAACAAGACAAGTACTGTACATTAGAGTCTCTAGTTTGAGAAATCGACGCCTCACAGGTCCTCAACTGGCAGCTTCAGGATGATTTAAAAAAGTGTTATGGACGTCTCGAAGTTTGAGGTGTGTGGATCACACAGAAGAACATTTGTGAGACGCAAAACAACTGAAAAGATGCTGGAAGAGTGCCTGACGCCATCTGTCAAGCATGGTGGAGGTCATGTGATGGTCTGGGGTTGCTTTGGTGCTGGTGGAGGTCATGTGATGGTCTGGGGTTGCTTTGGTGCTGGTGGAGGTCATGTGATGGTCTGGGGTTGCTTTGGTGCTGGTGGAGGTCATGTGATGGTCTGGGGTTGCTTTGGTGCTGGTAAAGTGGGAGATTTGTACAAGGTAAAAGGGATTTTGAATAAGGAAGGCTATCACTCCATTCTGCAACGCCATGCCATACCCTGTGGGGGGCGCTTGATTGGAGCCAATTTCATCCTGCAACAGGACAATGACCCAAAGCCACCTCCAAATGATGCAAGAACTATTTAGGGAAGAAGCAGGCAGCTGGCATTCTATCTGTAATGGAGTGGCCAGCGCAGTCACCAGATCTCAACCCCATTCAGCTGTTGTGGAAGCAGCTTGACCGCATGGTATGCAAAAAGTGCTCATTAAGCCAATCCAACTCATGGGAGGGGTTTCTGGAAGCATGGGGTGAAATTTCTCCAGATTACCTCAGCAAATTAACAACTAGAATGCCAAAGGTCTGCAATGCTGGAATTGCTGCAAAGGGAGCAACGAAAGCAAAGTTTGAAGTAGAACATTACTATTTCAAATAAAAATCTATTTCTAACCTTGTCAATGTCTGGACGAGATTTCTATTCATTTTGCAATTCATTTGATAAATAAAAGTATGAGATTTCAGGGAAAACACAAAATTGTCTGGGCCCCAAACTTTTGAATGGTAGTGTATATTACAGTGGAGTGAGCGCTGACCGTGGGCATTTAACCCCTTAGCTGCTGCGATCAATCGCACTCGAGGCAGCTAAGGAAAAACTAATGTAGTGATGTAATAGTGGCTGCCGAGAGCTTCACTAGCAACCCAAAGCCTAACAAAGGCTTCTGGACTGACTGTGACGTCAATATGCCCCGCCTAGTCCTGGGTATAAATAAATCTTGAGAGAGATCTATATATTGACCTTTTTCCATTGACCCTAGACATTGGAGTTTCTCAACCTCACGGGGCAGTTCTGCAGGAAGCAATCTTTTTCGCTATGAGAGGGGTTTCACACTATATTATTCACTACATTGCAGGTATCCATTGGGGTGCAGTGAAAAAAAGGCATGTAGACTAGGCTATTGAGTCTCACAAGCTAAAAATATGCCCCATCGGGAGTGATAGAGCAGACTTAGCCCTGCGTGGCGGCAAACACTGTGCTTGTGAGACTCAATAGCCTAGTCTACCAGGCTATTGAGTCCTGCAAGAAAAGTTCTTAGTTCACATTTTTGTATCATAACCATTAGGGCCCATAGAGTGAGTAACCATGCCAGTGTAATATGTCGATGACTGCTTTACCGGGTGGTGTCGTGGTGAGGTGTGGTGCACCGGCGCTTGAAGCAGCAACAAACAACATTGGTTCCAGGAATCTTTAGGCTTTACTCACGGCACTTATCTTATGAACGTTACACTCCACTCTTGTCACAGTATATTGCATTCATCATAACGTACGGTACTAGACTTCCTCTCTTATTTTCATCTCTGTCCCTGCAGCCTCCCTCCAGTCTTTTCAGTCACTGAGCCAGCACTCCACCTAAAGAACTTAAAGGGGTTGTCTCATTGCATTGATTCATCTCACCTCAGTCCTGTTTTCTTGGTTTCATTTTGAATTCAGGGGTGTGTTTACTGGCTTCCAGTTGGGACCTACCAAGATCCCAAATTACTAACCCCTTGCTATCAATCACACACTCCTGACACTGCATGCACTTAGGCACTCACAGGCACTTATTGTTACAATCTAGAGCAGGTTAGAGTCTTAAGTTGTGACTATGGGTACCTTGTTGTAGGAAGCGTATTCGACAAGCCAAAGGTCGGTAACGTGCGGGCAGTTTCGGTCTTTGAGGAGTAGGCAGCAATCAACGTCGGTAAGGAAAGCAAGGGTCAAAGCACAATAGAGTAGACAGCTAAAATGGACAGGCGCAAGATTATCAGCAAGCACAATAACCTCACAAGGAGGAAGTTTCAAGGCTGGGCTTAAATAGGAAGTTCATGGGTGGAGCAACATGAGGTCACAGGGCAAGGCTGGAAAAACAGGGAACTAACAAGGTTCAGCACTGGAGCTGTCCAAAGGACCAGATAGCTCAGTGAGCAGGGCTACGGTCTGGGATGCAAGGGTCCAGGAGATCGAATCCTGACATTAGTCCCCTCCTTTCAGGATGGCCTCTGGACATCTCAGAGGATGGCTTTTCTGGATGTTTTTGATGAAAGGCACTTGTAAGCCTAGGGGCATGAACATTATTTTTTGGTTCCCATGAATTTTCTTCTGGTCCATAGCCTTTCCATTGCACAAGATATTGCAATTGTCCTCTGAAAATTCTAGAGTCTAAAATTTTCTCAACAATGTATTCTTCCTGCCCCTGGATCTTAACTGATGCAGGAGGTGGCTGAAATTTTTTCCTGGAAAAGGATTTTCGTTGAAAGGCTTGAGCAATGACACATGGAACACCAAAAGGATTTCAGTTTGTTAGGGAATTTTTAAGCGAAAGGCCACTTGGTTAATTTGTGCCAAAATCTGGAAAGGTCCTATAAAAATTTTGAACCCCCTTTTGAAGAAGGAACATGTTTCTTAGATTTTTAGTAGTAGCCAAACCTTATCACCAACTTTAAAGTTGGGGAAGCTATGGGGATGTTTATATCTGCTGATTTTTTATATTGTTCTTGAGCTTCTAGTAGGATTCTTTTAGTTTTTTTCCCGAGTTTTCCTTTCAATTTAGTTAATCTGTGGGTAAACAGGAATAGGCGTACTTACTGGTAAATTTGGAATAAAGACTGGGTGTAGCCCAAAGTTAGCATAAAACGGGCTTTTGTTGTAGAATTATGTTTGGCATTGTTGTAAGCAAACTCTGCATTTGGGTAAATAGTCCAACCATTACCCTGGGGTGGGGAAAATAAAAAAAAACCGGGGAAATCTTCCCCAATTTAATTAGTCCCTCTGTCTGGGCCATTGGACTGGGGAAAAAAAAGGCATTAAGAATTTACAGTGTTTCCAAAGGGCAGAAACAGAAGTTTTTTCCCCAAAATCTTTGATTTTTAATTGTACCCCTCTATCGAAACTACATTTTTTCAGGAATTCCAGGGCGGGCCTAATTTTTTCCCTTGACCATAAATTCTGCATTTTTTTTCAGCAGTAGGGAATTCCCTCGGTTGGTTTTGAAAATTGGGCCCCCAAAAAAAATTGACCCCCAGGGCCCTGATGGAACTAGGGGCGGTTGAAGAAGACCTAGAGGAAAAGGATCGGGGGTCCCTTTGGGTTTCTCCCTTAAGTTAAACCCAGGGGAAAAAAATTTTTTTAAAACATCTCTTTTAAAATTTAGGCCACCAAAATAAACCGAAGCAGAAATTTTCACCCCAGTTTTTGAGACCCAAGATGACCTGCAATTTTAAAAATCATGGACAAAGTTTGAGGACTTCAAGTAAAAGGGGGTTTCCCAGGTACTTTAAACCTTGTTCCTGCCCCCAAAACCCCTTCTTTGAAAAAAAAGACCCACATTTTAGAAAATGATTAAGAAAAGAGTCTTTTTTTGGGTATTCCTTTCCTTTTGAGCCTTTTTAAATTTCCCTTTTGGATCAATTTTTTCCTAAAAAATTTTTGGGAGAAAAAATTTAAGTGACTCCGTTTTAGACCTCCCCCGTGGTTCAGCAAGAACCCCTTGGGGACAAAGAAACAGCCTTGCCATTTCTTAAACCCTGGCATAAAAAATTTAAAAAAAATTTAAATTTCGGGAGAAAAAAAAGGGCCCATGGGCCCTTGTTTTTCCCCCAATTAATCTTTTACTTTGGCGGATGAACCAAAAATTTTTGGTCCGAATTTAACAGTTTTTGGGATGTTTTGGCCCCTTTCCAAAAAAGATGGTCTCCATTTCAGAAAAGGCAACTTTAAGGGAAAAACCCTTTTCTTTATTCCCAATGTCTAGTTTTTTTCTGCAGATGACATGGTATAAAAAGGGAAATGCACATGGATGAATTTTCATTTTTGTCTCCAACTTTTTTGAAACAGGACCGCTTCCCACAGCATACTAAAGGCTCTATTTCAAAAAAGAAAGGAAAACTCAGGATTTTGGATGGACAAAAATGGTGCGGAAGTAAAGAAAAGGCCAAAAAATTTGTTGAAGGCAAACCTGTTTTTCCCTGCAGACCATGAAAATCCTTTTTTTTTTTGGTGAACAAAGTGATTGGCAAGATGACCCTTGGAGAAGTCTTTTATAAAATCTCCTGTAAAATTTGCAACCCAAAAAATCGCGAACATCCTTCAAATTTTCTCGGAGGGGGGCCATTCCCCCAAAACCTTGATTTTACTAGGATCCATACTTAGCCCTTTCCCGGGGAAAAATTATATATCCAAAAATTTTTAATTTTGGTTTGTTAAAATTCACTTTTTCCCAAATTTTGATATAAAAAAATTTTTTCCTTCTGTAGCCCGTTCCAGGACAAAATTGAACATGCTGGAGGGCCCCCTCCAAGGATCTGAAAATATAAAATTCATAAAAAGGTCAAAAAAACCACAAATTGGTCTAGGGAAGTCAAAAAAAAAAAACATCTTTAAAAATTGAAATGCTGGAAGGTTGCAGGGGCATTAAAAGGGGCCGAAAGACAAAACTAGTAATTTTCCAAAAAATGTCCAAATCGGTTCAAAAAGGCTTTTTCCTTCCCCACTCATCTCCTGGACGAATGGGGAGAGTTTGTAGGCCCCTTTTAAAATCCATTTTGGTAAAAAAATTCCAAACAAAAGGTTTTTCCCAACCCCCAACTCAAAAAATTAAGGGGAAGGGGGAAAACGATTTTTAAATGGTAATTTTATTTATTTCTCTGCAGTCGATCCCATGGCGAAAAGGGTTAGTTTTTTTTTTCTACAAAGAACAAGGGTGCCCCAAAATGGGGGATGAGGAAGGTCAATGAAGCCTATTTTTAAAATTTCCCCGTCAAAAGTTTTTTTCCCTGAAAATTTTTAAATTCTGGTTTTCGAGAGGTTTGTAGATTCCCCAAAAAAGGGAATGGTGGCCCCGGGGAAGCAACTCGATGGGAAAAAATCATAAGACGATGAGGAGGTAATTGATCAGCTTTTTTTTTTACTACAGACTCGCTGAACTGTTGATACTGAGATGGAAAATTATCCCCAAGTCTGCTGGGAAATCTTGGAAATATGTATTTGTTTTTTTGACAGATGACTTCGGATGACAATTGTTCTTACAGTATTCTGAAGGGAAGGTAACATTCTTGATTCCCAGTTAAATAGAAGGGTTATGGATGCAAACCAGGGAAAATCCCTAAAATTACGGGAAACTTGGGAATGAAATGAATAAACTTATAGTTTCATATGATTAGGTCAATATGGATTCCAATTCAGTTGTCCATGAGGTACGGGTTTCCAGATGATAAAGGTGATCCATCAACAGTCTCCAAAATCAATTGGTGTGGATATTTGTTCTACTCGAAAATGTTGTTGTCAAGTGCAAATTGTAAGTCCATGAAATTTCCTCCCACACCAGAATCCCAACATGGCTGAACATTGCATTTTATGGCTTCCAAGTATGATTTTGTTTTGGGAGACAAAATGAGAGGATGTGAGTAATAATTTGTTTTCATCTACAGTCACAGATGAAATGGTCTGCCCCGACAGAATCCGGCAGTTCAGAAAGGTAAAGGGAATTGCTTTCTGTCTTGGCACATGTACAGGCTAATAAAACCTTTGAACCTTGTTGGATTTTTTAAAATGGCATAATGTCTAGAGCCCCCACAGTAGAGGCACAAATTTTCTGTATGGCGCCCTCTCTTTCTCTGCTGCAGTAAGTTGGTTTTCGGATAACATCAATCTGCATGGGTTCAGGTGTCGTTTCAGTCCTTTGCTTGGTGTTCAATGCTGATTGACTAAAGGATAGGTGGGACTGTTTCCCGAATATCTGCAGTCTTTCCCTTCTACCTTCAGCCAGCCTCTGGTCGATTCTAATGCACAGTTGAACGAAGTCCTCAAAATTATCAGGGGCCTCAACTCTGGCAAACTCATCTTTCACCAGTTCTGACAATCCTCATCTAAATTGACTCCTCTGGGCTGCTAGATTCCATTGGTGTCAGCTATCCAGCGGCGAAATTCTGCTGTTACTCAGCAACTGAGCGCCGCCCTTTTCCGAAGATTATGTAATTTGGGCCCCACTGTGGCACAAAACCCATTTGGGTCATCAAACACTTGGTTCATAGCAGTGATAAAGTCATCTAAATCATTAAGAAGGTCACAGTTTTTTTCCACATAAGGCGAGGCCCCTGCAAGAGCTTCCCTCTGTTAAAGATTGATTATAAACAGCACTCTTTTTCTATCACTAAGGAAAAGACCAGTCTACATTGGAAATAAATACGGCATTGGGTTTAAGAATCCTCGCGATGGTGTGACGATCCCCGTTAAATTTTGCGGGGAGAAGAAAGCGTGCATTGGATTCTGGGGCCACAATTACACATATCCCGAATTTGCCTTTTAAGCTCAATTAACTTCCTTTTATTGATCCAGCACCAGGGTTTGCAATTTTGAACATTTTTCTTGGTAAGTGGCACCAAATTCCTGAAGCTCAGCCACTTGTTGCCTCAGGGTGCTCACAACAGACTCCATTGTGGTTGAGGTTATTCTGTTACAATCTAGAGTAGGTTAGAGTCTTAAGTTGTGACTATGGGTACCTTGTTGTAGGAAGTGTAGTCGACAAGCCAGAGGTCGGTAACGTGCAGGCAGTTTCAGTGTTTGAGGAGCAGGCAGGAAGCGTAGTCGGCAAGCCAGAGGTCGGTAACGTGCGGGCAGTTTCGGTCTTTGAGGAGTAGGCAGCAATCAACGTCGGTAAGGAAAGCAAGGGTCAAAGCACAATAGAGTAGACAGCTAAACTGGACAGGAGCAAGATTATCAGCAAGCACAATAACCTCACAAGGAGGAAGTTTCAAGGCTGGGCTTAAATAGGAAGTTCATGGGTGGAGCAACATGAGGTCACAGGGCAAGGCTGGAAAAACAGGGAACTAACAAGGTTCAGCACTGGAGCTGTCCAAAGGACCAGATAGCTCAGTGAGCAGGGCTACGGTCTGGGATGCAAGGGTCCAGGAGATCGAATCCTGACACTTATCTGTATATAGATGTACAGTCTGGATGGAAAGTTCATCCACTTTTTATGTAAACCACCAAATATTTATGAAACATGGCTGGACCTTTATGTAGACCAAGCATTTCTTACCTTTCGTCTCACCTCTACTCACTCATAGACATCGCTTGTTTGCTATGTTAGTAGCTTTTTTACTATGACTTTTTTTTGGGGGGTCTGTACTTATACCCATGGGCGTAACTATAGACATAGCAATTTATGGAGCCCAGAGGCTGAGGGGGCCCCACTCAGGTACAAGAACATTTTGGATGACATGTCAGAAGAGAGGCGCCTTCATGGCAGTTTAAAGGTGCATTAAATGAGTGTATAGTGTGTCTGAGTAAGTGAACCTGTCAAAAATCTGGCATTTGGTATACCTTGCATAGTATAATTGATGCTCCTAATCTAGGTGCATAGTAAAATGTAGGCATATAGCATATTATTGCTAGCATATTTAATGCACCTACTTTAGGCACATGCGTATAATGCGCCTAGTCTTTGTGTACGACAGTTCATTTATATAGAGAACAGGGTGTCAAGAGAATTTTGGTGCAAAATACACCAAAAAAAAGGCGCAGCCCTCATGGGACATGTTGTAGGAAACAAGTAGTTGGTGGGTTTCTTCTATAAAGCACTACTATCCTTCTATATGGCGGTATTATTTACACTTTTAATCATTGCTATTTATGCTGCTGTTTTAGTTTATTGTCAGTAGGTTCCTGGGCCCCATTTATTTTGCTATGGGGCCCAATGAATTTTAGTTACTATGCCCCTGCTTTTATCCTCTAATTTGTAAAGTGCTACAGAATATATTGGTGCTATAAATAAAGAATATTATTATAAGATTGCAGCCTGAAAGCTGATCCTTTAGAAGACTTTCTGTACAGGGATGTCATTTTGTGTAATTACTGAAGCCACCATCCGAATGCGGAAGCAATCCTGCTCTGGAAAACTGCACTTAAAGGGAATGTGTCATCAGAAAATGATTTGTTGTTTAACTCAAGTTTTTATGTTAAACACATTTTTTAAGTATTTTTGGTTTGCCTTTTTTTAATTTTCTATCACTTCAATATTTTTTAAAAATTCTTAAGTCCTGTAGTTTTCACTTTGGTCACTAAGTGTAATAATAGTATGACACTTCCTGTTCTGTAGAGACAGCCTTTCAGCAGTCTCCTCATCATCAGCACAAGCAGAAAGGTGACACTAATGTGTATAGATAACACAGGATCCACCAGTCACAATAGGAGATGTCACAGCTTCCCCTCTCTACACACTGACTTCTTCCCAGGTCACAAAGAGCAGAAAACTCTCCTATAGAAGTCAATGGGTCTGCTCCTGTTCACAGGCTCCCATGTCCATGAAGCTGCTGCTCACAGAGCCTAGAAAATTCTCCCATAGATGTCAATGGGTCTGCTCCTGCTCACAGGCTCCTATGTGCATGAAGCTGCTGCTCACAGAGCCTAGAAAATTCTCCTATAGAAGTCAATGGCCGTGTTCACACGGCTTACTCAAGCCGTAATTACGGGCCGGATCTCGCCCACAAGATGGCTTGAATAAGGGGCGGGGCAGGGGGTGTGGCGCGGGGCTGCTCGCCTGCCCCATAGACTTGCATTATCCACGGCGCATATTGCGCCTGGATAATGTGCATGTCACTTTCTCCCCGCCCGGCGGATTCGCCGAGCGGGTAGGAGCGACGGAATCCACTGTTCTCTATGAGAACTGTGGATTACCGTAATGACTGCGACGGATTGGAGCCGTACTGAAGCGCAAATCCAGCGTGCAGTACGACTCCAATCCGTGCCGAAATAAGCCGTGTGAACATGGCCAATGGGTCTGCTACTGTTCACAGGCTCCTATGTGCATGAAGCTGCTGTAAAGCATCTCTCTAAACGCTGTTAAAGCAGTGCAGGCAAGATGGCCACACCCATAATTATATATAGACGACTGAATTAAGAAAGCTACAGAGAGAAAATAAAAACGGCTAAGAAGAAAATAATATGGATCAGGGTCTTGTTTTAATAAGTAAAAAAAAAAAAAACTGGCGCCAGATTCCCTTTAGGGCATGTCCCCACGGCACGGTTTTTCAGCCGGTTTGCGGTTTTTTAGACTGCCTGAAAAACCGGCCGAAAATTAGCACAATTGTGCTCTATGGAAAACCCGTGCAGCAGTCCCCACTGCACGGGTTTTCCGCCCGGCGGATTTGCCGCCGGCGGTCCGGCGGCAAAACATTGAGCAAGCACCATCTTCCGTCCGAAAACCGGATGGAATGTGTGCTTCCCAATGGGAGGGGGGAGGGCTCTTTTTGCTCAACGCGGAGAAAAAGCACCCCCCCCCCCCCCCGCGGCCGTGGGGATGGGCGCAACACAGGACAAATACCGGCCGGTATTTGTCCTATACCGTGGGGATGCGCCCTTAATGTGAGTGGTGGATTCAGGATTATTCCAGTTCCCGGTCACAGTGCACGTTCCGGCTGTCAGTGGACAGATAGACTCTGCGGATGTCCATGAACCGGCTTCTGGCACAGGCCACACTTCTATCCTGTTAATTTATGTGACGCGGCAACATCATCCACAGCGTCATGTACTAAAGCAAACCGACTGAAAATGAGTTTTATAAACAAGAACATTTCGGTACAAACCATCAGCCTGCAGCTGCAATTGTATGGAATCCCAGCGAGACTCGTACGGCTCCTCCGACTGATTCTTCCTGTCTTGCACAACGTTGTAAAAAAGATGCTAAAAAGACTGCAGTGATCTGGGGGGTTTGTTTGTTCTGAGAGGAAACAGGGGAAGGGGGGGATTTTGCTTTGGCTCCGTATTTGAGAGATGATCCAAAAATCTGATCGCTCGTTATCTGTCAGGATTGACTCAAAATGAACTGTAACTGGAATTTATAGAGTATGAGAAGCCCTCTGAGCGCAACAGATGTCTTCATAATTGTCTGTCAAATATTTCCAGTGCTCCAAGTGTTTACACAAGAGGTGATAAGCAAGAGTCATAAGGAATAGTAAAATATGTAGAACGAATGTAAGAGAAGGGGTTAAAGGGAACCTGTCAGGTGGTTTATGTTACCCTATCTGACAGCGGAAAAGAAGCTGAGCTCAATGATATATAGGGTTATATGATAGAGGAGAGAAGATGGGCTCTGTGATATATAGGGTTATAAAATAGAGGAGAGTAGCTGAGCTCTGTGATATATAGGGTTATAAGATAGAGGAGAGGAGCTGAGCTCTGTGATATATAGGGTTATATAAAAGAGGGAGAGAAGCTGAGCTCTGTGATATATAGGGTTATATAAAAGAGGGAGAGGAGCTGAGCTCTGATATATAGGGTTATATGATAGAGGGAGAGAAGCTGAGCTCTGATATATAGGGTTATATGATAGAGGGAGAGGAGCTGAGCTCTGTGATATATAGGGTTATATGATAGAAGGAGAGAAGCTGAGCTCTGTGATATATAGGGTTATATGATAGAAGAGAGAAGCTGAGTTCTGTGATATATAGGGTTATATGATAGAGGAGAGAAGCTGAGCTCTGTGATATATAGGGTTATATGATAGAGGAGAGAAGCTGAGCTCTGTGATATATAGGGTTATATGAGAGTAGAGAAGCTGAGCTCTGTGATATATAGGGTTATATGATAGAGGAGATGAGCTGAGCTCTGTGATACATAGGGTTTTATGATAGAGGAGAGAAGCTGAGCTCTGTGATATATGGGGTTATATGATAGAGGGAGATATAGCTTGTAGTATTCAGTGTACATTTGGTATGTCCGCAAAATAACTCAACACCCAGCCATCAATGTCTAAGCCACTGGCAGCAAAAGCAAGTACACCCCAAAGTAAAAATGGATATATTGTTTAAAATTTTCCATTTCCCCTCCACAGTGTCATGTGACTCGTTAGGCTATGTTCACACGGCTTAACTGTGGGGTGTAATTCCGCCCCGCAATTACGCCGTGTGGCCGGGGGCGGGGCGGGAGCGGGTGAGCGAGCGGGGGGCCGGCGTATACGCCGCTAGAAAGTGACCTGTCAATTATCTCCTCCCTCGGCGTATTCGCCGAGCAGAGAGGGGAGACGTAATGCATAGTTCTCTATGAGAACTGTGGATTACCGTAATGACTGGGCCGTTTTCAGCCCGTAATTTGCGCACTTGGCGCGTAATTACGGACTGAAATACGGCCCATTTTAAGCCGTGTGAACATGGCCTTAGTGTTACAAGGTCTCAGGTGTGAATGGGGAGCAGGTGTGTTAGATTTGGCGTTATCGCTCTCACACCCTCTCATACTGGTCACTGGAATTTCAACGGCCCCTCATGGCAAATTACTGAGCTGCAGCACGGTGGCCAAGATCATACAGCGGTTTGACAAGACAGGTTCCTCTCAAAATAGGCCTTGCCATGATCGACCAAAGAATTTGAGTGCAAGTGCTCAGTCTGATATCTAGAGATGAGTGCTGCTAGCATTAAAGGGGCAGGGGCCAGTCTGTCAGTGCTCAGCCCATACGCCGCACACAGCATCAAATTGGTCTGCATGGCTGTCAACCCAGAAGGAAGCCTCTTCTAAAGAGGAAGCATAAAAAGCCTGCAAATAGTTTGCTGAAGACAAGCAGACTAAGGATATGGATTACTGGAACCACGTCCTGTGTCTGATGAGACCAAGAGAAACTTACTTGGTTCAGATGATGTCAAGCTTGTGTGGCAGCAACCAGGTGAGAAGCACAAAGACAAGTGTGTCTTGCCTATAGTCAAGCATGGTGGTGGTAGTGTCATGGTTTGGGGATGTATGAGCGCTGTCAACAGTGGGGAGCTTCAGTTCAATGAGGGAACTATGAATGGCAACATGTACTGTGACATATTGAAGCAAAGCATGATCCCCTCCCTTCTGGACCACAGGGCAGTATCCCACCATGATAACCTACAACACTCCTCCAAGATGACCACTGTCTTGCTAAAGAAAATGAAGGTAAACGTGCTGGACTGAACAAGCATTTCTCCACACCTAAACCCCTATTGAGCATTTGTGGGACATCCTCAAATGGAAGGTGGAGGAGTGCAAAGTCTCTAACATCCACCAGCTCCATGATGTTGTCATGGAGGAGTGGAAGAGGATTCCAGTGGCTGCAACCTGTCAAGCTCTAGTGACCTCCAGGCCCAAGAGAGTTAAGGCAGTGCTGGAAATCAATGGTGGACACACAACATATTGACACTTTGTCCATAATTTTCACTTAGGCGTGTACTCACTTTTGTTGTCAGTGGTTTAGACATTGATGACTGTGTGTTGATTTATTTTGAGGGCACCAATTACACCATTTACACTATTATACAAGCTGTACACTGATAACTTTACATTGTATCAAAGTGTTATATCTTCAGTGTTGTCCCATGAGAAGATATAATACAATATTTACAAAAATGTGAGGGTTGTACTTGCTTTTGTGAGATACTGTATATATGTGTTTATAATATATATACATACACACACACACACTACATAGTATATGTTTGTATATGTGTATACATATGCTATGTTGTGTATATGTTACATAATATATAGGTATTTGTATATATGCTACTTAGCGCATGTATGTGTCAAGGGCATAGGGGGAGAACAAATTAATTAAGAAGATAGAGGACAGGTCTTGGAGAAGGAAAATTAAGTAATGGAGAGAACATAGGACAGGTATAGAAGAAGAAACACGGAGTAATTGAGACAGCAAAGGAGAGGTCTAGAAGGAGGTTGTACAGAGTAATGGAAGAAGCAGAGGACAGGTCTAGAAGGAGGTTGTACAGAGTAATGGAAGAAGCAGAGGACAGGTCTAGAAGGAGGTTGTACAGAGTAATGGAAGAAGCAGAGGACAGGTCTAGAAGGAGGTTGTACAGAGCAATGGAAGAAGCAGAGGACAGGTCTAGAAGGAGGTTTTACAGAGCAATGGAAGAAGCAGAGGACAGGTCTAGAAGGAGGTTGTACAGAGTAATGGAAGAAGCAGAGGACAGGTCTAGAAGGAGGTTGTACAGAGCAATGGAAGAAGCAGAGGACAGGTCTAGAAGGAGGAGCACAGAGTAATGGAAGAAGCAGAGGACAGGTCTAGAAGGAGGAGCACAGAGTAATGGAAGAAGCAGAGGACAGGTCTAGAAGGAGGAGCACAGAGTAATGGAAGAAGCAGAGGACAGGTCTAGAAGGAGGGCACAGAGTAATGGAAGAAGCAGAGGACAGGTCTAGAAGGAGGGCACAGAGTAATGGAAGAAGCAGAGGACAGGTCTAGAAGGAGGAGCA
>JAODAL010043167.1:0-34120 GCA_025379985.1 Phyllomedusa bahiana | reverse complement strand
AATTATATATTTTTGTTTCCTTTTGGGAATTCTGCACCCATAAATTTTTGATCTGGGTAGTCTTTTTAATTGAAAGAAGGGAAAGGTGACCAACGGTTGATGTCACATTTTGGGACGAACGGGAAGTCATCGGAGGGGGGGCTCCCCCTTTTGGGGCATGTCCTGCTTGTTGTGTGGGAAATAATGTGCCAGGGAGGTTTATCAGTGTTTTGGGTTTTTTTTGTCCGCATATATGTGAAACTTTTTGGTCACCAATTGATTTATTGCTCTTCAGGAAACATAGTATCCTGTTACCCCCTGGTTTGGTTGTAATATATCTATTTATATGTTAAGCGGTTATTGCATTTTTTAATCGATAATAATTAAAGGTTATATTTTAGAGTAGATTTTGGGAAGCACATTTTCTGTGATTTTTTACTACACTGGTAAACTCCCAAGGAATCCCTTTGTGGGGTAACTGCTCTAACAAGAGCGACCCTGCTCAACTCCCCCTAACGCTCCTGCAAATACCCTATATTTAGGATTAATCAGAAGGATGCCCCTTGTATAGGCATCTGTTACAACCCAACAACAAGTTGGGTGTTGTTGTTTAAAGTATTTTAAACATATTTAAAATACTTTTTTTTACGTTTATGGGAATTTCTGTATTTGTCCTATACCGTAATTATTTTCCTTACTTTTGTTCCCTCCAGGGATATTGTAGAGTTTTAGTACGGTTTTATTGGTGAGCGAGTTGTATAATAAGGTACATTAGGGTTAATGTGACTATTAATATATGTCACGGTGGGGCCCGGGGACCCCCCCCGTCGGGCAGGCCCACCCTGGTCCCCCCACGAGCGGGGACCCCCCCCCGCAGTGGGCGGTGGGCACGCTCACCCGGCCGGCCCCGTCACTCTCCTACTTTCCCGGGCCGCGTCCTTTCTGCTCCACCCCGGGGCCATGTTCCCCCTTCTTAAGGCGCGCGCGCCGCTCTGTGAATTTAAAGGGCCAGTGCACCGGGTAATTGGGTATTGCTGGTCACGCCCTATTTAAAGCCCCCCTTCCTGGGCTTGTTGCCGGGTCTTTAGTGCCATTTTGCCTATTTGGGAAAACTTTTCCAACCTTTTCTGATTTACCGTGAAACCGTACCATTAGCTTCCGTTCCTCGACCACGCATCTTGCCGCCTGCCCTGACCTAATGCCTATCCACGACCACGAACCATTGCCGCCTGTCCTGACCTCTTGCACGTCCCCGACTAAGAGCCTGCCTGACGATTTTGTACCACCCTACACCTCGGCTGCCTCCGCAAGCATGTCACGTCAGGGGTAGCGACCTGGTAGACTCCCGCCGTAGAAAGTCCATCCCGCTTTGCGGCGGGCTCTGGTGAAAACCGGGACCTACTTAGATTCCGCTCCCTGGCGTGGCTTACGCCATCGCTTGCGGTGGTCCAGAGGATCCACTATCTCTGACCGTGACAATATATCTGTGATCTTCATGGGGTTTTTTTTGTGCGCTCTATCCCAAAGTATTTTGCATGTTTTTTTCCAATTCATGTTATTTTTTCAAAATTTACTCTGTGATATGTCAAAATTTGGCAAGCATATATCTGATCTTCAATTCCTACATGAGAAAGTATTCACCTGGCTTTGAAAGTTATCATTACATAACACCCTAAAGGTATGACCTAATTGCAAAATAATTACTGTCAAAACTGCAGATTACCTTTTAAAAATAACTTTTATTATATTTTCTAAAAAGGAGTAAGTTTTAGCAGTTTTGCATTCACTCTGTCTTCTCAGTCTATGGGTGATTCTACAACAGTGATTGCATATTCAGCTTCTAGAGCCATGACTCTGACAGTGCAGGAGATTATCGCCAACAAGATTACATATATTTTTTCAGTCCTCACAGCACATGTACCTTTTGTTTAGGGAAGCTAATCTTGTTAGATATAATTAGTTTGCTTCAATCTCAGTCCATCAGTGAGGTGACATCACTCCTCCCTGCTCTCAGCTCTCAGTTAATCAGATAACAGACATCCCTGCTCTCAACTAAGCAGATAATAGACATCCATCTGGTATGCAGGTAGCCATAGAGGCCTGTGTGCACTTCAGAGCACATAAAAAACGCACTTGCTGTATTGCATGACTAAAATAAAATCTACTGGATGATGTAGATATAGGAGAAAAAGGGAGAAAAGCGCACAATAGTGAAGTATGTCCAAATTATCAGTAATATGTAAGTGTCATATGCGCTTACCTCTAGGAGTTGTGCGAACAATGAGGCACAACTCTCTAAATGCAAATGTTATCTCCTCAATACTCTCCTCGTGTCGGAAGCCAGGTGTCCGCAGACCCGTGGGTAAAAATTCTCACGGTAAAATTTAGCGATGCAATTAAAAATAGCGGGACTTGCGGCACTCTCGGAGGATAAATCAGTGTATGCAAAACTTTATCTTTTCAGGGTATTTATTATTTAAAAGAGAGAGTTAATCTCATAAAGAACTAAAAACACAACACTTAACATGTTTCACATGGTATACCCATGCTTCATCAGAAGTATCTGGATGATGTATTTAGTAAAAAGTCTTCATTTAACGGTCCCTTTATGTTGAAAGCTAATCTTTTTAGTGAGAAAGACCCTTTAACTTCTTAAGGAATCACACAAATATTAATTCTGTCTCTTAACTCCTTATCTATATTCTTGCATAGTGGAGGCAAAACAGATCGACCCAGTAAACTGTTCCCTGCTATGGCTTAACAATCTCCATATACTTTTATATCCCCAATGCATTTTAACTTACTTCTTCTACCGAATATTCTACTGAATCATCAGTGGAGCACAAATTAGAAAAAACAAATAGGAGTACAATAAAACAGGGCTGTAGTGACCACTCATTGGATCCAACACTTTTGAAAACCTTGCCACAACTTCTCACTTCACTAAAACAGATATTTAACCCATACAGTACTTTTTCTTCCCATCAGCACTGTTCCAAAACTGCCAGAGCTCCAGTCTCCCCCACATTCCTTGGTCCCTCACATTCATGGATCCCATTATACTGAAATCCAATCTCGCATTCACAGCAAATGACAACAGAGGTCAGTGATTGGCTGCAGTATCATGTGATCCATGAACATGACATTATTAGTGAGAGACCCAGTGGGGACACTGGAGCTCTTGTAGCGCTGCAATGGTGGTGGTAAGTATGGGTTAATCGTCTATTTAAGCACAGTGGGATATGGTAGGGAAGCTTTTAAAAGTCTTGAAAAAACCTTTTAGTGTAAAGCATGTATTTTTGCAGCAATGTAAATTGTTGCTTCATTTGTAAATTTTTTGCCAGACAGTTTTAAGAAACTTTTATTTTGTCTGTTTAGGTAGGTATGGAGGCTTTAAATACAGAAAAAAAACTCCTGCAAATGATACCATTTAAATATAAAGTACATTTTCTGCAAAGAAAAAAATAAAAATAAAAATAAAATTCATTTATACAAGCTATTTCAAGTTGGATTTGTATACAAAGGTGATCTACCACATAATCCTTTTACTGGATCTGTTTGCTCAGTTTTCTCATTTCACTGTAACCTTTCCTATTATTTACATTAAATAAGTGTTTCATGTCCCAGCATGTACTTTTCATTCACCACAGTACCTGATGTGATGTTAGTCTTAGGCAATGTTATAACGGATGCAACATAAGAAAACAACAAAGAATAGTGAAGAATTTTGCCTGTGGAAAGCTCTAACCTGACACCATCTGGCAATAGAGTGTAGAAGGATGCCAGTCAAAGCATTATCACCTTGGGTTATATTTTAACACTGTAAAGTAAAATATATTAACTACTCATATGTCATCAAGTATTATGTGTATATATTAATATTATAAGCTTTAAGGCATACAAAGTATTTGAAAATATGTCCCTGGACTAGGTAAGGTACAAAAATTATGGATTATCTTCAGTGGCTATGAAAAAAACCTTAGCTTAATAAGTATAAAGTCTTGATTTCAAATGGTACAGTATAAGAACTGTAAAGCACAGAAAGTGAATAATTAAACAAAGCATGTTTCGGTTTTACAGTGGGGAAAAAAGTATTTATGATTGTTACTGTATATTAGTACTATTATAATGTAAAATACAGTGAGGAAAAAAAAGTATTTAGTCAGCCACCAATTGTGCAAGTTCTCCCACTTAAAAAGATGACAGAGGGGTCTGTAGTTGACATCATAGGTAGACCTCAACTATGATAGACAAAATGAGAAAATATATCCTGAAAATCACATTGTCTGACTAGGAAATTATTTTTTTTCAAATTATGGTGGAAAATAAGTATTTGGTCAATAACAAAAGTTCATCTCAGTACTTTGTTATATATCCTTTGTTGGCAATGACAGAGGTCAAAAATTTTCTGTAAGTCTTCACCGGTTGGCACCCCTCTTGTTTGGTTTTTGGGCCCTTTCCTTCATCCCAAGATCTCCCTAAGAGCAGTGTTTTTTTTGGGGCGGGTTGTGGGCAAAAAAGGGATTTTTCAATTTCCCAAATATTTTTTTTAATTTGGGTTTAAAGATCTTGGAGACTGGTTTAGGCCCCTCCCAAGACCTTGAAAATGCTTCTTACAAGCCACTCCTTCTTTTGGCCCTGGGGGTTTTTGGCTTGGATCATTGTTATCCCTAAAAGACCCAGTCACCTTTTCATCTTAAAACCCCTTTGCGGGGGGGAAGGGGGGTTTTTTGCACTCAAAATCCCCACGTTTTAGTAAATGAGCGTTACTTTGACTTTTCGTCATCGGGTCGATGGGTCGTATCCCCAATTTTATCAAGCGTTTCCCGGATGTCGAAAATGATTATCGCAGATGACCAAAAAAGTTATGGGGGGAGAAAACAACCCCTTTCATTCTTACACCCAAACGGGCTGGAGAAGGGGAAATTTAAACATCCCAAAAAATAAAAGGGGATAAAATGCAAATTTCTTGGGGACACCATTTTGGGTTTAAATAAAACCCACAAAAAAAAAGTCACAGACCATTCACAATCCCTTTGTTTTGCACCACAGAAGATTTTTTAAACCTCCCTCACCACAAATTAAAAATGCTGGGAAAGGCAGTATAAATTTAAACCCATCATTTTACTTGAACTGGCCATTAAATTTCCCCTTTGTCCAAAACCAGCATGACCCCCAAAACCTCCCTGCCCCCCCAGATTTAAAAAGGGCCCGGAAAAAAGGATTTTTAAAACCACCATTTTAGTTAAACTGGACATTGACTTTACCTGCCCCCTGGAAAAAACCCCCCCTTGGGAAAATTTGAAAATTTTAAAAACCTTTTCCTTGCCCCCTTTCCCGGATTTAAAAAGTGCCGGAAAAAAGGAGTTTTTGGGGTTTCCACCATTTTGGTTGAATTTGGACTTTTGGGGGCCCCCTATACCTGTCCCCTTTTTAAAACCGCAAAAATTTTAAACCCCCCTTTTTAAACCGGGCTGAACCCCCCCAGATTAAAAAGGTTTGGCCCCGAAAAAAGGGGAGTCTTTGAACCCCCCCCTTTTAAATTGAAACTGGACATTGACTATTCTGCCCTTTGGGGCCAAACCGGGAGCCCCAAAAAAGGCCGGGTTAAAAATCCCACCAGAATTCCACAAAATTTTTTGGGCCCCCTACCCCTTTATTTTTGTACAGTGACTTCATTTAAATATTTTATGGTAACTGACTTTTGGGTTTACAAAATTTTTATTTAGGGAATTTTTTATTTATTTTTTTTTTTTAGTTTTACATTTTTAAATAAATTTTTGTTTTTTTTTCAAGTTTTGGATAACATAAAAAACATACACCCCTCCCTCCCATTTTTTTAAAAGGGTTTATTTTTTTACACGTGTAGATTGTTAATTTTTTCCGCAAAAGGGAAATCACCTTTTTCAAATAAATTTTTTTTGGGAAAAATTTTGGCTTCCTGTTTTCCCCTAAGGGTTTGAGGGGGCAGTTTTTGGTGCCCACCCCACTGTTAACACGGAGGTCCAGCGAAAGACTTACGTGGGGGGCGGTAAAAGGGGGGATTTTTTCAGGGTTTTTGGCCCCGGGTTTCCGGGGGGGTCCAATCTATTTAAACCCACGGTAAAAATGCCCTTTTTGAGGGCAGAAACAAAACAGTCGTGTGCCCCCAGAGTGGGGAAGGGGAAAGTGTGGGGAAAGGGGCCCTCCACCCTTCCCTTTCAGTACACAGTCAAGACCTGGGTGCGCTTGCCCCCCCTTTTTGGTGGGCCCAATTGAGCTTTACTTGGAAATACTGGTGGTTAACATCCTGTTCCACCCAGGTGCCCTTTTTTTTTTTGGAATTTTTTTCTCATTTTAACCCAACGTGCTAAAAGGAAATTGTCTCTTTGTACTTTGTTCCCCTGTCTGTTTCCCAAATTCTCCATGCCCCTCTAAATTTAACCTAATCTGGTCAAGTTTTCCGGGTCCCCTCCCTTGCCAATTCAGAGAATTTTTTTACCAGTATTTTGAACATGCAAGTTTTTTAGTATTTTAAAATTTAGAAAACACTTTTTTAAAATGGGATGGAACCCCAAATGTCTTTTTTTTTCCCCTTTTTTTAATTGTTTTAAATAGGTTGTTCAATACAGGGTTTGCTAGCTATTTTAAAGATCTTGCAAAAACAAGTTTTTTTGCAATATGTTTTCCTTTAACAGTGTCCTCCCCCTATTCCTGTTTTGACAAGAAACCATCCCCCTTGGGGCCACTTTTTTGGGACAATTGTGAAGAAAAAAATTTGTTTTTTAAAAAAACCACTTTTTTTTTTACAATAGGACCTGTTTTTCTAGCTGCTTTTCACAGCAAAATGCCCCCCCAAAATTAAAAAAACATGACCCTTGAGCCCTTTTGAAAATTGGAAAAAAGAACAAAATTTTTTTGTTTTATTTTAAGAAACACCATTTTTTAAAAATAAGGACCTGAAAAAGGGGGTATTGGCCCTTGCATTTCCAAAGCAAAGGCATGCCCCCAAAAAAAAATAAACCAAAAAATTAAAAACCCTTCCCCCCCCCCAAAGGCCACTTTGTTTTAAAAATTTTTTTTTGAGGGGGGGAAATGCCCTTAAAGCCCCATTTCTGTTCCAAAGGCCCCAAGGGGATTAAAATTTGGTTTTTTGTTTAAAATTTAAACTCAACACCCCAAAAACCATAAACCCCAAAAAAAAATTATAAATAGATTCTCAGCCACTTTTAAAAAATTTTTGGGGGAAAAAAACATTAAAACCCCCCAAAAACCAAAAAATTGCCCAAAAATTTTCCCCGGAAAAAGGGGGAAAATTTTTAAAAAAATTTTGAAGAAGGTGTTTTAAAAGGGAAAAATTTATTTGTTTTGGGGAAAAATTTGGAAACCCCCTTGCTGTCTTTAAAACAGGTTTTCCTTTTTCCTTTTTCACACCCCAAAAAACCAGCAAAAATAACTGTTGGGGAAAATGGGAATAAAAATTTGGGCAGTAAAAATGTTTCATTTAAAAAAAAGTTTTCCCAAGAGGACCATTTCTGTTTGAAGAGGAAATGTGAAGTAGCCCGGGCCCAATTTAAAGGGGTGACCTCGGCATTTTGGGCCACAACATCATCAAAGATCCATCCCTGATTCCCCTTGATGAAAGGTTAAACGATCCAATTATCTGTGGAAACCCGGGGGATGGGGTTTTCCTTTGGGGTCTCCACTTTTGCGGAAGGTGTTTCGGGATATGACGCTGGCTGGGGGCAGGAAAAACACCTCTAGGGGCGTGGCGGGGCCGAGTTTGGGGGCCCATTCGTCCTTTTTGGATACCCAGAAGCCTTTTTGGGTCCTAAAACACATCCAAAAACATGGGGGTGTTGAGACGCAGAATTGTGCCCCATGATTTTAAGCTGGTCTTGTGTTTTGGGGATTTGTCCCCCTGCTTTGCATGCTTTTGGGGGAGGTGGTAAAAAAGAATTGCCAGGGGTTTCCCCCATTAGGCTTCTGCCACCTTGCCGCTGCTGTTTGCCGTTTTACGGCTACTTGGCACTCTATTTGTTTTCACCGCCGCTGAAATTTTGTTCCCCGTGACATTTGAAGAATGTGAATTAGACGCAACAGATGTCCCCCAGTTGATCAATCAGCAAGGTCTCCATTTCCCGGGATTTTACTCTCTAAAATTTTGGGGGGGTGGAAGAAAAGTCTGAGTTTTTTTTTTGTACCGGGGATCCGGAAAGGGGGGCCCCCAGTAACTGTTTTTCAATTTTTAAGGGCCCAAGCGAGGATCCAAAGTTTGGGGGAAATGGAGCATCCCCAAACACTCTTGAGAGGAATTTGGGGCCCTTATTTCCCAAGCCTCTTGGGGGAGGGGCACTTGCAAAATGATCTTCCTCATCTTCCCCCTCCCCCTCAAATTCGCGCCAAAAACCCCTTTCCAAGACAGGGACGTCGGTAACCTCGGTGTTTGGGGGAAAACCCCCTCCTCCCCCTCCGCTTTCCCCCCGGCACAGTTCAACACAAAACCCGAATTGCCCCAGATGAGCACCCTGAAGCTGATCCCGCCTTGCAATTTTTTTTTTTTTTTTTTGGGGGGGGGGGGGCCTGGACCCCGAACCACTGCCTAATGAAGACCGGGTTTTAAAAATTTAGAAAAATTTTCGGGCCTTGTGGATTGAAAGGAGGGGAAAGGGGTTTTTCCCCATCTGGGGTCCGTCTCCTCCTCCCGTCGCTGGGGGGAATTGGGTGGGTTTTAAAAGTGTCCAACGTGTTCCAAAAAACTAAGGTTTACCACAAAGCTCTGCTGACAAGGGCATCCCTTCCCCATGACCATTTTGGTTGGGTTTTTTTCAAAACTGGGAAGGATGGGGCAGAGCTTTTTTCACCTTGGGCCCCCACCCCGGTGGCTCAACACCCCAGGTCCGCCCGCTTTCTTGTCAGGCCATGTGTCCCCTTTTACGCGTTTAAAGGGGATTTGGGGCTCTCCCACAATTGCCCGGAACCCTGTGGAGGGGGAAATTTCCCGGTGTTGCCACGTCAACAATGAGACGGTTGGGGAAAAAGGGGGGGCCGAAACTGACGCTGCCCCGCGGCCCGGCGGACGAAAAACAGGGTGGGGAACGGCGGCCCGTTTTCGAAACTCAGACCTCGACCTTTTAGCAGGGCAGCCCCAGACCCGGGGGAGCGCTTTTAAAAAATTTCTGGATGATGAAAGGGTTCATGCATGTTTCCGGGCATGGGGTTTTGGGGTCCCGCCAAAGATTTAAGGGCAGCCAGCAGATTTCGGGGGGGGGCCCCTTTTTCGCACAAATACCTTCCCCGGCACAAGGTTCTTGTCACCCACCAGCGCTTGGTTTTCTTTTCGGGGGAGCCGGGCTACAGCTCCCGACCTGTGTGTGGATTGGGCTCCAAGAAAATTTAAAATTTAACAAAAGGGGCCCGGTTTCTCGGGCCTTTTGATGCCAACGAGGACCCTTTGGGGGGAAAAAGGGCCCTTTCACTCCTCCCCGCAGGTTTTTTAGAGCCACCCTCACCCCCCAAAGAAATCCCCCAGTCCCCAAGTGAAACTGGGCACAGAGATATAGCGGCCCCTTTGGGGGTGCCCTTAAATAGTCCATTGCGGTGGTGAGATGGACTTTTCCGGGCAAGGTGCAGACAACGGCTTGGGAAAAATTTTTTTGGAAAAAAAGTTGGGTGGGCCCGGGCAGGGGGCGGCTTTTTGGCAAAGAAATCCCCGGGTCGGGCCTCTGGTATTGGGGGGAAAGGGAAAGGGGCCCTGACCCTTGGGGGAAGGAAAAAAATCTGGTCCACAGAAGGAAAAAGGGAAAATTTCCCAAAGGGCCCAAAAACCTGGGCAAAAGCCGACCATTTAAGGGTTTTGGCTTTTTTGGGGATGTTTGGGTTAAAGTTTTTTTTCTGCTCCCAAACCTTTGGGAAAACCCGAAGGGGTGGGGCTAGAAATGGCCGTTTTTATGGCGTGCAGGGCGTTTAAACTGGCGGGAAGGAGGGAAAGGGGGGGGTTGGGGGCTCTGGTTTTGGGGCTGGGGGTACTCGGGGAGGCGGTGGAGGCTGAAGCGGGGAAACTGATCCCTGATCATTTAAATTGAAGGGCATGGGCAGCTGAGGAAAGCTTGGTGGGGGGAAAGGGGGAGGCCGGAGACAGAGGGTTTTTTGGGCAGTGGTTGGAAAACCCGGCATCCCGGGGTGGCCTTTTTTTTGGCCAAATTTTGCCTCCATTTTCCCAAATCATGCATTCGCTGGCCCTGTGGGCTTTGACATGTTGGGGGTGGGTTAAACACCCAAAGTTTTTTGCCTCTACTTATGCGTTTTCGGGAAAGGGGCAAAATGAAAATCGCTGGGTGAATCAGAGGGTTGCCAAAGAAAGGCCCCAGGCTTGAGAGGTCCCGGACCCTTTTTGATGGGGGTAAGCGAGGAGCGGGGGTTTTTTGCTGACCGTGGCTGGGGGAAACATTCAGCGGAACCCTTTTGCGAACCCCCCTCTCCCTTTTTGAGGCGGGACCGTATTGGGCACTTCCCCATGTCTTCCCCCTTTTGCGGGGATGAAGCCTCGCAACAAAATTTTCCCCGGAAAAAACCAAAGATGGATCCGCAAAAGTTTGTCCTCTATCATCATCAACACAGGTGACTTTGGGTCGTCCTGACTTTTTGCATCCAGAAGCTGCGGGGGACAAACAAGGGGGCCAAATGCAAGGCGTTTTCCCACCGCCCGGGATTTTTTTCCGATAGAACCCGGGTTCCTTATCCCCCTCTGTGGCTTTTAGTAATGGGCGTCAGAGAAAAAATCAAAATTTTTTGGCCTTTTTAGGGTTTTAAAATGCCCTTTTTGGACCCCCAAACCGGGATTTTGGGCATCAAAGAGGTCTTTTAGACCCAAAGGATTATCCACCCGTGGTGGGTCACGAGTTGAAAATTTGGGGGTGCCTTGCTTCATGTTGGGGGCGGATGTGATGTGCGATGAAAAACCTTTTTTTGGCCTGACTGGGAGGGGCGGGAGGGGGAAGACTGCTGGATGCGGGGTTTCAATTTAAAATGGAAAAAACAGATTGGCGACGCTGTTCCCTTACTGAGATTTAAAGGGCCCGACCCAAAGGGTGAACCCGGCCTGACGGTTTCCCGAAACATGACGGGTCCCTTGGGAAAGCGGTTTTCGCCCGCATTTAAGGAGCACCTTTCTCGGGAATCTAACCTTCCCTTTCCCACCCCCCTTTTTTGGGTCGCTTTTCCACCTGAATTTTCGCTCCCCTTTTTAGATAATAAAAAATTTGAGAAGGTATGGGAAAAGTTTTGGAAAAACCCCTTATTTTAAAAGACGGCAAATCACAAACTAATTTTTAAATCCCTTTCCAAAAAAAAAATTAGTGGGGTTTAAATTTTTAAATGTAGGTACCTCTATCAAAAAAAGGGTTGACGACCAAAAGTAAAAAAAAAACCTTTGGGAAAAAAATACGGTTTAAAAAACGGTTTTTTTGGCAACCCAACAAAACCCCGTGGGGAATTAAAAATTGGGTGGATTCAAATTTAACTGCAAGTAGTCTTTCAAAAAGGGTTGGGGGTGGCCCCCAAGGGGAAAAAAAAGTTCTGAAAAAATTTTACGGTTTTTAAAAAGGTATTTTTTGGGACCTATCAATTCACCTGTGGGGGACTAAAATTGCTGGATTCAAAATTTAATGGGAAAGGTCCCTTTTCAACAAAAATTGGGCTGGCCCCCAAATGAAAAAAACACTTCTGAAAAAGTTTTACGGGGTAAATAAAAGGTATTTTTTTGGCCCCCTATCAACCTGGGGTGACCTTTCAAAATTGTGGAATTTAAATTTTAAATGCAAAGGGGGCCTTTTTCAACAAAGCTGGACTGCCCCCAATTTAAAAAAACACTTTTTCTAAATTGTAACGGATTTTTTAAAGGGGAATTTTTTCACCCAACAAAAAAAACCCCGAGTTACTAAAAAAATTGGCTGGGATTCCAAAAATAAGCAAGGAACCCCTAAACAAAGTTTTGGCCTGAAAAAAAACAATTTCCCCTTTTGAAATGTTTGTTTCGGTTTTTTCCCCCCCCCCCGTCCCCGGGTTTACAAAATTTTCCCCTTTTTTAAAAAATTTCTGCCAATGCCCAAAAACCAAACCCCTTTACTAACCAAAAATTTAAAAAACACAGGGTTTTAAAAGTAGGTTTTGTAAAAAAAAAAAAATTTTTTCCCAGCGTTTACCCGTTTGGAAAAAAAGGGGAGGGAAAATTTAGGGTAGGACCCTTTTCAAAAAAACTTTATTCCAAATGGGAAAAAAGGGCCCTTTTCTAAAATTAAAAAGGGGTAAAAAAGGGGATTTTTGGAACTAAAAATAAAACCCGTTTGAGTACAAAATTCCCCCCGGTTTTTAAAATTCTGTAAAAATGGATTTGCTGGCCGCCCCAAAATGAAAAAAACCCGAAAACCGGGAAAATTAAAAGGGTTAAAAAACGGGATTTTTTAAACCTAAATTAAAAAGGGTGATTTTTAAAAATTCCGATTTTAATAAATCCAGTGCCAAAAACCAAACTTGTCCGATAAAAAAAAATCGCTAAAATTTTACGGGTAATTGATCATTTTTTTTTCATTGGGGACACAAAATTGCCCGGTTTTTTTTAACAGGAAACACCCAAAGCTTTATGGCCCCCCCAAAAAGGGCCCTTTTAAATTTTGGGAATTGGTTTTTTGGGCAACCCCACATTCCTTTTAAGCACGAAAAGTTGTGGGGTTTTAAAAAACTGTTTTTAATTGGTTTTCACAAAGGGGGCCCAAATGAAAAACCCCTACTAAAAATTTTTGGGTAAAAAAAAGGTTTTTGGGAAACTTCAGTGGGACCAAATTTTTATTAAATTAAAGGGAGGGGGCCCCCTTCAAAACCAAAACTTCTGAAAAATCCCCGGCGGTATTTGGTTATAAGGGGAGGGCCCTTTTTACGTTTGGGGCCCCAAAATTGCGGTATTCAAAAAATAGGTTCCCCTGTGGTTTGGTTTTTCTCAAAAAAGCTTGTGAAAATCAAAAAAACCCATGGTTGGGGAATTTCGGGGGCCCCAAAAACGAGGCCAAAATTTTTATCAATTCCCCCTTGCTTCCAAAATTTTTTTTTATTCTAATTTGTTTTCCTTTCAACCAAAACTTTCTTGCCTTTGAAAAATTCAAAAAAATTTTTTCCCAGCCGTCCGGGGCTACAAATTTGGTTTTTCCTTGGGGGGTCCTTCAAAAAAAGCTGGTTTTTCCCCAAGTGAAAAAAAATTTTTTTTGGGGTGTTTTCGGTTTTTTAAAAAAGGGTTTTTTTGGCCCTTTTTAAATGGATTTAAAAAATTTCCGGTTCCATTTAAAACAAGGGGGAAATGAAAATGGAGGGAAAAGAAAAAAAACCCTTTTTAAAAGGGAAAAGGTTAAAAGGGTTTGAGACCAAAAAATTCCCCCCGTTTTGAAAAAAATCTTACTTTTCCCAACCAAAATTTGAAAACCAAATTTTTTCCCAATATCAATGAAATTTTTGAGTTTTGTTTTCCCCCCCCGCCCCCCCCCAATATTTGAGGGTCCCACCTTTAAAAATTTTAAATTTAAAGGCGCCTCTGCTTTTAATGGGGGAAATTGCACAAAAGGGGGCTGACTTAAAAAATTTTTTCCCCGGTTTTTAATTTTTGGAAAAATAACCCCGTAAAAGTTATGGGAAAGAAATAAAAATACCAAAAAAAAATGTTTTGAAAATTTTTATTTTTAAAATTTTTTAAATAAATTTTTTTTTCAAATTATTTCTAAATTTCCCCCCCCTTTTAAACTTCCTTTTACACAAAAATGCTTAAATTGCTAGACAATTTTAACAACTTTTTAAAAACATTTTTTGAAGGAATTTTTTTTTGCCTGCTAATTAATTTTCCCCATTAGTTTCATTTAAGGGTTTCCTTATTTTTTTTTTTCCCATTTTTTCCAAAAAAAGGAAACCCCGAAACTTGCCAAAAAGGGTTTTTCCTCCATGCCCCCAAAAGGCCCAAATTTGGGGGAACAAAAAAAAGATTTTGTCGGGGGTTCCCCCCAACATGGTTTTTGGCCCCGGGTTTCCTTTTCCTCTGGCCTTCGTAACGGGCCCCTTTTCCCGAGGGGTTTTGGGGGGAAACAAAAAAAGGGGGCATTTTAGCCAGGGGTTTTCCCCAAAAAGAGTTTTTAACGGTTTTCAAAATTTTTCAACGGGCGCAAAACAAACCGCAAATACGGCCCCCCTTTACCCGGTTTAGGGCCGGGGAGCGGTTAAATTACAAACCCCCACAAAACAGGTTTAAAGCAAAAAAAACTAAAATGTCCTTTTTACTTTGGGATTTCAAAAGGAAATTTTCGCCCCGGGTTTTATTTTAAACAAAGTTAAGGGTAAAATTTTTTTTGCCCAAAAACCGGGTTTTTAAAATTTTAAAAAAGGGGAAAAAAAATTTTTAAACAAAAACCCACGGGGGGCCTTTACATAAAAAAACCTAAAAAAAAGGGAAAAGAAAAAGAGGAAACTTAAGGGGTAGGAAATTTTTCCCCAAAAACCTTTTTTTAAAAAAAATTTTTTGGGCCCCAAAACCCAAGCCGGGACCCCCTTTTTAAGGAACAAAAACCAATAATTTGTTTTAAAGCCCATAGACCAAACCCCCCCACCCCAGAAAAGGAAAAATGAGGAACCTAACTTACCCAAAAAAGATTGGGGGGAAAAATAAAAAACAATTTTATTAGGCGCCCCTTAAGCCACGGGTTTTTAAAAGGGGGGATTTCCAAAACAAGCCAGCGACGATTTTTTGGGGTGGGCCCCCCCTTTTTGTTTGGGGGAAAGGCTGGGGGTTTAACCAAAAGGCCCGGCCTCCGGGGAAAAGGGGACCAGAGGTTTTTGTGGAACTAAAAAACTAGTTGGGGAAAAAAATTTTTTTCTTTTGGCTTTGCCAAAAAAAAGGGAATTTGGGGTTGAAGTGGGGGAAGTTTTGGGGGGCATAAACGGTTGTTTTGGTGAAAAAGAGAGCCAAACGAGCGGGGTGACGACTGGGGCCAAAGGGAAGCTCTCCCCTTCCCGGGCAGGAACAGGTTGGTTTCCAAAAACAAAAAAAAACCCCTAAACCCAAAAAAAGGGTTTGGCCAAAATTTAAAAAACCCCCCCTTTGTTTAATTTTCTTTAACTTTTTGGGGGCAATACCAAGGAAAAGCCCGGGTACCCCCAAAACAATTTTCCCCGAAAAATTCGGTAGCCCTAGTTTTCCTAAAAACATTGAAAAGCAAAATTTTTTTTTTAAAGGGAGTAAAAACTATCTTTTTTCTTTTACAAATTAAAAATTTTGCTGGAAGGGGGGGGGTGGTAGCCTTTTTGGGCCGGCCCCACTGTTTAGGGGAAAAAAAGGGCAGAAAATTTTTTCCCCGGGAGAAAAGGAAATAGGGGGAAAAATAAAAGGGCTCCGGGGAAAACCCTTTTAGCAAAAAGGCAGGAAATTTTTCGGGGCCCTTAAAAAAACAGCCAAAGAAAGGGAAGGAAAAAGATTTGGAAAAAAGGGCGGTTTCAAGCCAGCAAAATCCCGGGAAAATCTGGGGATCCCAAAAACCGGGGTTTCACCTTTCCCCGTCAACGACAAGGCTTTGAAAAGAAACCAGTTAAAAGGGTAAAAAGGTAAAGACAACCCCAAAAAAAAAACAAAAAGGGATTGAGGAAAAGGGAACTTTTCCCGGGGAAAACCAAATACAGGAAACAAACAGAGCCCAGAAAAGCAAAGCCCCCAAAAAGGGGAAAAGGCCCACAAAGACTAAGTTTGCCAAACTCAGGGGAAACCCTGGGACGTAAAGGACCGGAGGGAAACCTTCTTTCCTTAAACCCCAAAAAAAAGTCCCAAGACCAAAAGAACCCCCTTTTTAAACATTTTGAAGACAAGAAACCCCCCCCCAAAAAATTTTGAAACAAACGAACCCCAAAAAAAAAGGGGGCCCCAAGCCAAAAGGGGGAAAAAGACGCAGGGGTTTTTTAAGACAAAAAAAATTTTTAAAATTTTAGTTTTTTTCTTTCAATTTTCCAACCCCTTTTTTTAAATTTCCCCTTTTTTCCCGGGGTTTTTCCCAAATTTGGAAAAAACCTTGTCCAGATGTCTTTGGGTAGGGAACTAACTTCCACAACGAGGCCTATAGGCTGAGAAGAATCACAACAAAATACCCGGCCTGTCCACATCGTCTTTTAAATATAATAACGTAGGATTGAAAAAGTGATTGTGTGGAAGCACTGTCCAAAGGGAAAAAAAAATTTGGTCCCTATCCTTTTGGGTGTTCAAAATATATACCCTTTGCCATTTTTGGGTTTTTCATCAAAGTTTTCGTTTTTATACTTTGGTACCGAGGGAAAAAACCAGAACAATTTTTAAAGCCCTTTCCTTGCCCCTAGAACTGAGGACCAAACTTACTTTTGGGGGGGGATCTGAAACTTTGTGCTCAGACAGGCTGGGTTAATCTCCATAAAAAAGGTCTGAACAAATTCAAGATCAGAGGGTAACCCAGACAACAGGGCGGAAAACCCTTAAGCCTACACTTCCTAAAACACCCCAAAAAATGAAAAAAAAAATAAAAAAGGTAAAGAAAAATCAGAAATGGGCAAATTGTGAGTGGAAGAAGGTCAAATGTTGTGGTTGTGTGTTAAATCTGGGGGACACTGGTTTGAATCCAAATTCTTGTGGTCGGTGTAGATGATCACAGTGACTTAGCACAATACAAGAAATTATGCCACTCCACTGCCAGCAACTCACAGTTATGAATACAAAAATTCTTCTCAGCTGGGACGAATATGTTAAGAGTGGACTGGAATGTACTTTTTTTTTCCAAAACTCCATAGTACTTCCATGGAGTTAGCCGACTTCTTAAAAACTTATCTTCTTTTAAAATACTAAAATTTCTGGAGGGAGTAGTAAACCCCAACCCATTAACGATCAAATGCAAAACCACAGGCTGGCAGCTGAGATAGAGGTGTCCAATTTGATGTGGATATCTGCAGGGATTATGGCCACTTTCTGAGATGAAGAAGGCTGAGTAACAATATTTTAATGGTCACAGGTGTGACAAAGTTCACAATATCATAAAAAGTTCACAAATTTCCAATAAAACTAGAAGTAGTATTTTGCCAGCACTTGAATACATAGGGCCACTTAGAAAACGTCTAGGCCTCAAAAACTCCTTTGTTGCCCCAGAAACCCTCAGGTGTCCCTTTTAAATTTTATATATGTCTGGAAAATGGAGGGGCGCTTTGGGGGGTTGCACAGGTAAAAAGGACAGAGGGAAAATGGCAACGTGCGGGAGGGAAGAAACCCATCTTGTACCTTGCCCTCCTGATTTCCCCGAGTGTCGGGGCATGTGTGTCGTTTAGATCCTTTCCGTAAGTGCCCTGCCATTTATTGTACAGAAGAAATGGATATATGGGCGCATGTCCCTATGTACTTTTTGCAATTTTTGGATGTGCTGTTTCCTGTACTTTTGTGCTCTGGGTGTTGTACAAGATTGCGGAACATGCACGGAATGGAGAAGAGGGGATATGGACTCCTCTTGCATCTCATAAGTAAATATACTTCCAGACGGACACCCTAATAATTAAAGGGAAGAAGTCCTTAAACCGGACACTGTAGAATTAAGGGAGGAAGTCCGCTTGGAGGGAACTAAAGAAGGGGAAATTAAGATTATAACATGGAGCACGAGAATATGGGTAAACAATTGACCAAAAAAAGGATTTTAAGGAAAACAAGCGTAGTGTCAGCATAGCAAACGAGTGGACAAAAGGTATGGGAAATTGGGACGAAGAGGAAAAGGGTTTGGGGGAGACAATGACTTGATTCTGAAAATCGAAGACGGTTCAGAGGGAAACTGGTTTTTTGAAGGATGGAGTTAAATGCTGGGAAAAAATGGTCCCGTAGTGGAGTTTAAAAGTGGAATTGGCCTGGGGAGAAATACAACACCACCGTCATATCTTTCATGTGGAGAGATACCTGTTTTAATTGTGGTGCACCAAAACCTGGAGAAGGAAGCATATATCCTGTCCTCACTATAACTCAGTTTGTGCCACCCTCTACGTCCTAGGGGGTCTCCACTGATGTGACAACTGCAGCTGGAGCAGACACCACAACCCCCGCTGCCCAAGCCTCTGGTTCATTGAAAGTATATGACAGCAGAGCTGTTTTTAACTGGCAGCCCTGGACACCTCAAGGGGCAATTAGTTTAATAACAACTCTCCCAGACCCACTTCTGAACCCTGTGCCCTTTGCTCGCTAATTGGCAATCATCCAACAGATGTATTCAGCAACATGGCTAGATTATTGAACCCTAGTAATGGGAAAGGTAGGTGAAAATGCTGGCAGCATGGTCACTGAAAAATATTAAAAACTAAAAAAAAGCGGGGTCGAGTGCCCAGCACCAGGGGAAAAAACATATGCCTCAGGGAAAAAGATATGCCCCCAGCTCTCCCCAAATGGGCAAAGACTGTGCACAAAGAGCTTAGGGTTAAGGGGTGAAAAAAGGGAAAAAAAAGGCTAGATGTTTTGAAAAAAGGGTGACAGCCCTAGTGGGGGCCCCGGGTTTTATGAAAAGGGGGGCCCTGGCTAAAAACTCCTTTTCACATTGGAAAACGGGCTTTAAATCCTCATACAGGAAAACATGAAGGTTGTCACCTACATGGGTTCTAAAAAGGTGGAAATCCGTCACCACAAAACTAGGGGGGTGAGTTGGAAACTTCCAAACCAGGGGAAGGCAATGTAATGGAGCAGCCCCCTGTAAGACCCCTCACAAAGTTAAAACTTCAATTTTGGCCCCTCCCCATCACATAAAAAAAAAGTGTGGGGGCCCCCAAAAAGCAGGGGAAAACACAGCTAGGGATCGGAACCTCAGGGTTCCTGCCCCTCCCCTGCAGCCAGTCCACCATAGGGAAATGGGAACCCATGCGACCCATTCTTTTTCCAACCAAGAGGGTTAGGGTTTTTTGCGTGCTCTGTTGATCAGCCTATCTGTACAATTCTAATTGAGAAGGGCACCAATCATCATGGTAAGAAAGAGTACTTTTTTTTTAAAAAAATGATTTCTGATGAAAACCCCTTTACTATGTAGGGTTGTATGGGAAGGAACTTCCTGCCACATTTGGGGATTGACCCCTTTTCACTCATTTTATGGTAGTGAAAATGCCCAACCTCCCTTTTTTGGGGCTGATGTTTTGGCTGCCGGAATGCTAACATTGAATAGCCCCCGAGGATTGTCCTTTAAAACTTGCCACAAAAAAAGATGATGTTGCATGCATATGGTGCACGTGACTACATACAAAGCCGGCCATTCTTTAACCCCAAGTCAAGAAAATCATCCCAGCAGGGGCCCTTTTATTTGTGGGCCAACCCAAGACAGACTTTTGGGCTCCTTTTTTAAAAAACCCAGGTTAGGAGGGTTCTTTAAAAAACCCGGTTTTCCCCCTTTTTATGTTTAAGCATTTCCCCCCTTGATTTTAAAGCACAAAATGACAGAATTGCACAAGATTCTGTTTTTGGGAAGCGGGGGGCCAGGGTTTAAGAAAAACTACTTGCAAAAAAGCCTTGTTTCCTGTAAAAAAAAAAAGTCCATACCTGGTTGCCCCCAATTTTCCATTTGGTTCTTGTTTTTCAAAACCAATCTTTTGCATAAATAAAGCTTTAAACCCCCATGCCCGTACCAACCCCCAAGCATTTTTGTCCCCAGATAGGGGCCCAAACTGTTTGAAAGTTTTTTATAATTGCCCCGGGGAAAAGGCCTTTTTTTCAGTGTCCCCCCTGCATCCAGAGTCCTTTAAACCCTTTTTGTTTTTCCCTTTCAAAAAAAAGCAGTTTTCGTGTAAAGGGTCACCCCGGGGGGCTCAAAAAAGACCGCCCAGGAATGCCCAAGGCTTTGCAGTTTGTTTTGGTGGCGGTCCCCCCCATCAAAAATTCCCTTTTTTCCCGTATGTTGTTTGATTTGCTCTTAGCAGCCCCCATTAAATTTAAAACCCCCCCAAAACCGGGCCACTATCTCCCTTTTAAAAACTTTTTTTGGGCAGTGGAAGGTTGCAAAGTGGCCAAGAAAAAACTCCAATCTGTCAAAAAAAGGGCTTAAATCCAAAGACTTTGTTTTTGGCCCCGGATTTCCCCCCCCTAACACCTAGGGGTTTTTGGGGTTCAAATTTAAATTTAAAAAGGGGGTTTAAACAGCTTCATATTTTTTTTAGATCTTGTCTTCTTTTAAAGGGCCCTGGAAAAGGGAAAAGCTTTAGACAAATGCAAAGGGCCTTTTATAATTGGTTATCCCTCTGCCCCTTTTTCCCCCCAACCCCCAGGCAGTGGATAGTTTTTATTTTCCCCAAAAAAGTCCTTTTTAAGGCAAACTCCTTTCATGGTCATTCCCAAAATTTTGCACTCCCCGTTTGGGCCCCCCGGGATGGATTTTTTTTTTGGGATGAGAAAAGCAGTCCTGACTCGGGCATACGGTTCCACCCAAAAAAATGGTTGCCTGTTAATCGCTTTTAGCCAAGGTTCTCAAATTTTTGCCGGGGGTTCCCTTCCCTTTTTTATGAGCAATGGCCCCCAGTTTTAAAGTAAGCTTGACCCAAAACCTCTGAAAACATTCTTATTACCCTGTTACCAAACTACACCCCTCATGACATTCCGGGAAACCTTTCCAAGAACAACCCCCAAAAAAAATTTTCCCTTTGGGCCCCCAAAAACCCCCCGCCAAAGTTTCCCTCCCCCTGCCACCAAAATGTCACTCTCCAAAGTGTAAAACATTGAAAACCTGCCACTCTTTTTTCCCTCGAGGCCCCGCAAAATTCAAAGGAGGGGGAAGGGTGGGGGAAAATTTGGGGGGAGGGGGGTTGGGAAGCTTTTTTTTCAAAGTATTTAGAACAACCCCCTGATGGCAAATTTTTTATGACTGGTCTCCCCAATGGAAAGGAAACAACAGGTTTTTTTAAAATGTTACAAAAAACCCTTTAACTAACTCTGATTGTGAAATTTTTTTTTGGATGGTTAAAAAAGCCGGGGAAAAGGGTGGCAGATACCCTTTTCCCGGAAGGGAGTCATTACCCAAAAAGAGGGGGTTTAAAGGCCCGGTTTTTTCCCCTCATCATCGGGGGCAGGAAAAGGAAAAGGCCCGCTCTCGCTGAGGCATGTAGGGCTGGGGAGAAGGTAAAACCCGGTTTTTTGTCTATACAGACTCAAAGGGAAAGCCTTTAGGGTTTTTTATCCCCCTTTATTTTGGCCTATTTTGGGGGGTTAAAAATTTCCCAAAATTCCACAAAATTAAAGCCAATTTAAAAAAGGGTTTAAACTTAAACCAACTGTAAAGCCCCCGAGGTTGGGGGATCCCGGACCACCGCAAGCGATTGTGGAAGGCCCCCGCAGGACGGAATCTAATAGGTTCCCGGGGAGGGTTTCTGGGAAGAGGCAGGGTTAAATAAAGGGGAAACGGCCGGGAATAGAAAATTACCGGTGCGGGTGGCCCTTTAAAATTTTAACACTGCTGGCGCGTGCGCCCAAAGGGAAAGGGGAAACCGGCGGCCGGGGGACGGAGACCGCCGCGCAGGGGGGGCCCGTAAGTTTTTAAATCGGCCCGGCAGGGGGAAAAAGCGCCCCCCACGACCCGGGCGGCGGGAACCGGCGCCCCCTCGGCAGCGGGGAAAGGATGCCCTGCGACCCCCCGTCCCCCGGGGGGGATCCCCTGACCGTACCCCCCCCTCTTTGGGCCCCCCTTTTTCTGGACTGGAGAAATTTCTAGATTACAGTCTTGGGCATAAATTTTGGGGGGGCAGCCGACCTTTTTAACCCGGGGAGAAAAACTGGGGAAGGAAAATCTTCTTTTTTTCTGCTTGACCTTCGGTTAGCCTCAGAAGCACGGGCAGAGATTTGAGGGTCGGGAAACCCGTGGTCCCTTTATGTCCCGGAAACCCGTGCATCCGCCGCTGGAACCCCAGAAAGGGATGCCCGCGGGGGAGGTGGGGGGGGATGGGAGCCCCTTTAAAGATGGGAGAAGGGGGAGGCACCCGCGGGCTCCGAGCTAGGGAAAATTTTAAAGAAAAAAAGCCCCCGGGAGCAAGTTTGGGGCCCGTCATTTTGTCGACCCAGACGAAGTGGCCCCAGGTAAACCCAAAAAAACCAAATTACGTCTCCCACGGCCCTTCGTCTGGGGGTGGTAAGCTGAGGGGAAAAACCAAACTTCACCTGGAGTTGAAAACAAAAGGGCCCCCCCCAAAAATTTGGGAAAAAAAATGGACCCCCCGATACGAGGGCGAAACTGCAGAGGGAAATCCCTTCCCAAAAAGAAAAAGTTTGGGGAAAAAAAAGCTCGGCCAGCGCGGGGCTGAAGGCAGCCCGGGGGAAAAAGGGGCAAAAAGCCCCCAAATTTTTTGGGAAAAAAAATCCTGTGGGCTACCCAGACAAAGGTGTTACCGGAAGAAGGGGGAAAAACGGTTAACCCAAAATCCTTTGCCACGTGAACCTTTGGGTTTGGGGAGGGAAGGGGGTGGGTGCAAGAGCCCCCCGGCTTTTGACGAGGTGTTTTGTGCGGACACAGGAAGGGGACCGACCAAAAGAAATTTTCCCTTTACATCTTTATGAGGTCCCGCCAACCCCCAAAAAACCGGGGAGATCAAGGGGAACGTTTTCGAGGGACCGGGGGAAAGACCCCCCACCAAATGAAACATTTTCCCCACTTCAAGGGAAAACGGGGGCCAAAACGGGGGAGCGCAGG
This sequence comes from Phyllomedusa bahiana, assembly GCA_025379985.1. Taxonomy (NCBI): domain Eukaryota; kingdom Metazoa; phylum Chordata; class Amphibia; order Anura; family Hylidae; genus Phyllomedusa; species Phyllomedusa bahiana. The sequence continues at coordinate 11,444 of JAODAL010043167.1, read as the reverse complement.
GCTTTTGTTTGGCTTCCCCGGGGGGAATTCTGGAGTTCGACGGAAACTGCCGAGTAAGACACTCTGGAGGGGTTAAATTTTCTCTGGGGTCATTTTTTCACCCAAAAGTGGAGGGCCCCCGAGAGAAAAGGTCTGCCTTTACTTTTTTTTCCACGGGACCGGGAAATGGATCTGGAAGTTTTTAAAAAGGGGGAAAAAGAGTGACCACCTAGCCTCCCCAGATTGAGTTTCCAAACCGTTTCCCGGAGGGGACTGGGGGGTTCTTGTGATTTTGAGTAGATACAGATGGGGTGCCAAGCACCTTTTTGAGATAACCCATTCCCCAATGCCCCGTTTTATGGCTAATAACTCCCGGTCTCCAATAGTGTAATTTCTTTCCACCGGCGAGAATGTCTTGGAAAAGAAGCCACACGTGACCGTTTTGCCCGTGGACCCCTTTTGCGTGAGGACTGCTCCAACTCCCACTGACGAGGCATCTACTTCAAGCGAGAAGGGTTTCGCGGGGTCCGGCCGCGACAGGATAGATGCGGTGGCAAAGGCAGTTTTTAGTTTAGTGAATGCTTCCACGGCCTCGGAGGGCCAGCTGCGTGGATTTGCGTTTTTCTTCGTGAGGGCCACAATGGGAGCCACCAGCGTGGAGAAGTGCGGGATGAACTGCCTGTAATAATTGCAGAAACCCAGGAACCGCTGTATGGCCCGAAGGCCGACTGGGCGTGGCCATTGCAACACGGCCGACAACTTGGCTGGGTCCATCCGTAGGCCCTGGTCAGAGATGATGTAGCCCAGAAATGGAAGGCTGGCTTGATGAAAGAGGCACTTCCCTAGTTTGGCATACAGGCGGTTAGCTCGAAGACGCCTCAGTACCTGGCGAACGTGGACGCGATGAGTCTCTAGATTAGGTGAGTACACCAAGATGTCGTCCAGGTAGACCACGACACAGGTATAAAGGAGATCCCTGAAGATGTCATTCACGAACTCCTGGAAGACGGCAGGCACATTACACAGTCCAAATGGCATGACCAGGTACTCGAAGTGCCCGTCCCTGGTGTTAAAGGCCGTCTTCCATTCATCACCCTTACGGATTCGGACCAAATTGTAGGCCCCCCTCAAATCCAACTTGGTGAAGATCTTCACACCCCGTAGACGGTCGAAGACCTCCGTGATCAACGGCAGAGGGTACTGATTCTTCACCGTGATCTTGTTAAGACCCCGGTAATCGATGCAGGGCCGTAAGGAATCGTCCTTCTTTTCCACGAAGAAGAACCCCGCACCCATGGGAGAGGAGGACTTTCGTATAAACCCCTTCTGGAGATTTTCCTGAATATATTTCGACATGGCTTGTGTCTCGGGAATGGACAAGGGGTAGACTCTGCCCCGAGGAGGACTGGTACCAGGCAGCAGGTCGATAGGATAATCGTATGGACGATGAGGAGGGAGGCTCTCTGCTTGCTTCTCAGAAAAAACATCGGCGAACTCCAGATATTCGGCAGGTAGGCCAGGCAACAGCTCGCAGAGGGTCGAGCGAGAGCAGGGAAGCACTGTATGAGGTGCCACCAGACAACGAATCAGGCAATTAGGACCCCAGCGAGTAACTTCTCCAGACGTCCAGTCCAGTGTAGGAGAGTGGAGCCGCAGCCAAGGAAGCCCGAGGAAAACCGCCGAGGAGGAGCGAGGCAGCATGTAGAAGGAGATCTTTTCCTTTTGCAGGACTCCTATGTGGAGAGACAGCAGTTTGGGGATGAATTGAATAGTGTCGCTTAGCAGCTCAACGCTGACCGAGGAGATCATCAGCGGCTTATCCATGTGGATCACCGGGAGACGAGACTGCATTACTAGGAAGCGGTGGATAAAGTTCCCGGCCGAACCAGAATCCAGGAAGGCCGAAGCCTGAAACATACGTCCAACATCAGTCACGACCTGTACCGGCATCATCAGGCGTGGAGAGGAGGAATTTGCACCTAGGAGCGCCTCTCCCACAGAACCTAGGTGCGGGAGTTTCCCGAATGCTTGGGACGTTGGGGACAATTCCTCCGAAAGTGCTCTGGACTGCCACAATATAGGCACAGGTTCTTTAGCCGACGTAGGGCCAACTCCTGCTCAGTGAGCGGAACCCGATCAATCTGCATGTGTTCCTCAGAGGGGGTTGGTGACGGTTGCACAGGAGGCCTCTGGAAAACCGGTGCCAGGTTTGGGTACCGGCGTGGTCGGGCTAACTCACACTCTTGCCAAACCTCTTCTTCCCTTTCAGCAAAGCGCACGTCGATACGGATGGCCAACCGGATCAAGTCGTAGAGGGAGGACGGAATGTCTCTCGCGGCCAACACATCTTTAACCCGACTTGAGAGTCCCTTCTTAAAGGTGGCGCACAGAGCGGCCTCGTTCCAAGTTAGCTCTGAGGCTGAGGTGCGGAACTGCACCGCGTAGTCTCCAACAGACGAATCCCCCTGGCACAGGGTTAGGAGGGCCATCTCGGCGGAGGATGCACGTACTGCTTCCTCAAACAGACTGCGGAATTCCCTGAGGAAAGCCTGTATATCCGCCGTTACAGGATCGTTCCTATCCCACAGAGGTATGGCCCATGCCAGGGCCTTCCCAGAGAGCAGGTTAACCATGAAAGCCACCTTTGAGCGTTTGGACAGGAACTGGTCGGCGATCAGCTCCACGTGTATCGAACATTGAGTGATGAATCCCCTGCAGAGTTTCGGATCTCCGTCGTACTTAGACGAGAGCAACAGCCGGAGCTTGGGGCCCACCAGGGCCAGAGGAACCGCCGGAGCCGGAACAACCACAGGAGATGGCGGAGGTTGCTGCTGGGCAATGATGAGCTGCTGCATCATAGTGGACAACTGGTTCAGTTGCTGCGCCTGTCGACCCAGTTGCTGTGACTGCTGGACGTCAATGGTCGTTAGGTCCGCCACACTAAGCAGTGGCACCTTGGCGAGATCCATGGCCGGATCTTACTGTAACGCACCGAGGTAATGGATCCGCTGGACCGCCGCGAGCGATGGTGGAAGCCCACGCCAGGGAGTGGAATCTAAGTAGGTCCCGGTTTTCACCAGAGCCCGCCTCAAAGCAGGATGGACTTGCTGCGGCGGGAGTCTACCAGGTCGCTTCCACTGTCAGGACTCTCTTGCAGTGGCAGCCAAGGGTAGGCATGGTACAGAACATTCAGGCAGGCTCGTAGTCGGGGACAGGCAATAAGGTCAGGGCAGGCGGCAGAGGTTTGTGGTCGAAGGACGAAGGCAAGAAGGTACGGTACATGGTAATCAGAACAAGACTCACAGAACGCTTTCTCGATAGGCAGAAAGCACTAAAGATCCGGCGAGGTTACTGGAAAGAGGCAGGCTTCAATAGGGGCAGCGCTGGCCCATTAAATTTAACACTGCCGGCAGCAGGAGCGTGGCCCGGTAAGTGGGACTTGGCACCGGCAGGGAGACGACCACGCCCGCGACCCGACGTGCGGGACGCGGCACCGCTAGGCAGCGGGGCATGGATGCGCCTGCGACCCGGGATGAGGGTCGCAGGGACATACGTGACAGGTGGTAATTAAAGGTATATACTCAAACGGGATCCTTTTTATAGTGGGGTACCAAAAGGTTCAGTATTGGGGCCCTACCTTTTTATATTTTCTTAATGATCTTTACCATGGTTTGAACAGAGAATTCGCCCTTTGCAGATGATACAAGCTCTGAAAGTAATAACACAAAGGGATAATGTGTTTTACAAAGGGAAAAACTCCCCTGTTTTTATTACGGGGATTTTTGTCACATTTACCCCACTTTGTGCTCCATAATTCCCCTGTTTTTAAATTTATGGCACAGATAACCCCCCTTGAAAGTCTTGCTTTCGGGGCCCTTTGAACCCCCCCAAATTTTGACCCTGGTTAATTGATGCTAGCAAGGGAACCTACATTGCTTTATAAATCACACAGCTTGGCTCTGAGCCCTTCCCCTTTGAGACATATTTTGTCGTGCATATTTGGAAGTGACTATTGAAAATGACACTAGCTCAAAAATTGACAGAAATGAGACAGAATACATAAGGGGACTTAAAGGGGTTGACTTTATGGGGGTAACTGGCTTTTTTAACTACACCTTATCCACTATGCTCACTATGCTATCTACCTTATAGCCATTGCTTCTTTCCTAAAACCCCCGTGTGCCCCCTAAAAATGCTATCCACATCATCCCTCTCTCCCCCCCCACCTATGAATTTTCACACACTGTTTTCCCTTTTAAACTACCCCAAACCACCACCCCCATAGTTTGCAAAAACGCCCTCATACACAACACAAAACCATCTGCTTCATTTTCCTTTCCTCTTCTTCGCGGGGGGACATCTCCCCCCCCCGACACACCTTTTTTTTATGCTCATCTCTCCTCCTCCTCCAAAAAACCCCTGCTAACCTCCCGCTTTTCGTTGTATTTTTTCCCCTGCCACTCTTAAATGTCCCTTGGGGGAAATGCCCAATTTTTTGGTAACAAACTCACTGCTTTTCATGACCTTTTTCCTCTCTAACTCCATTAATCTCCTAGCTCTCACTGAAACAGGGTCCACCCCATCTGAACCGCTTCCTTTTGCGCCTCACCATGGGGCCTACACTTCCCCACACCCCAACCTGAAAAACGGCTGGGTGGAGGAGTTGGCATACTCCTTCCCCACTGCATTCCCAGGTCATTATTCCTGCACCCTCCCCCCCTTTCCCCCCTTTTGGGGCCCACACCCCAGACTTTTTTGGGGCCATTTTCCCTCAAAAATCAGGGGTTGTGTTAAAGGCCCATGCTCCCCCGCCAGTTTTGGGATCATTTGCGGCCTGGCTCCCTCATTTCCTCCCACTAAAATACCCACACTCATCAGGGGTTTTTTAAACATCCCCCTTACAACCCTATGTCTCCTTTGCCCTCGGTTTTCTTTCACAACTCTTCCCTTTGCCTCTTGCAATTTAAAGATTCTCCCACCCCAAGGATGACACGCTTTTGTTTTGGGTTTTTCTGCAGCCACTCATCAATTTCAAACCTCATAATTCTATATGTGCCTCTGCCCAAAACCCTTATCTTTTTTACTATCACCAAATTCTCACCTTTTCCTGGAAAAACCTGCCCATCCCCCATTCCAAAAATTCGCTCCCTGAACACTCGGGAAAACTTATAGACACCAAACTCCTCACTGCCCCAATCTCCCCCACTCCGTCCACCTGACTGAAGAAAATACAATGAAACTCTCTAAACCCCCCCGGGACTTTTTGGCACCACTCGACACCGCCCAAACCGAGTCAGACGCCGCAGCCAGGGCACCCCCCAAAGACTCGCCCCATCTGCAGCGTTTCTGGGTTGCTGAGGACTGGGGAGAAGTCAAAGTACCTGCTGACTTTCTCCACTAAAAAATTCAGTCAGGACTTCCCCAACTCCCCTTCATGCACCAAAATAAAATTTTCACCAAACCTCATTCCACATTAACAAAAACCAAAAACGCCTGTTTGACACTTTCCACTCCCTCTCGGGCCAAAAGCTCGGGCCCCCATCACTGACCTCTTGCTGAAGCCCTGGCCATCACTTAAAAGACAAAATAGAATTATCGGGCAAAACATTGCATCTAAATCCTAAAGTAACACCCACCCCGCCCCTCCGCAGTCCTTTATTCCTCTCAGCCTTTTGCCCCAAACGACAAAGAAAAAGTGTCCAGGTTTTCCCCCTCTTTTCGCCCCCCACCCCCTTTTTCCCCATTCCCTTCCCACCTTGCCCAGTCTATTTCTCCAGCTAATCTTCACCTACTAAATCTTCAACCTCTCTCTCTTACTGGGACTTTCCATTTTCCTTTTAAAAGCCTCATAACTCCTCGAACCTTTTTTACTCTCGCCTAACGCTTCTCTTTGATAATTCTCTTCTCGACCCTTTTTCAATCTGGTTTCCGCACCCTACATCCCCCAAAAAACTGCTTTTTAAAGTCTCAATGACCTCCAAACAGAAAAATCTCAAGGTAACTACTCCTTGTGCTTCTTTGGGTCTCTCTGCAGCGTTTGCATGTTGATCACCAAATTTTCCCTAGATGCTCATGCCATTGGGTCCAGGACACGCCCTTTTTTGGTTCCATCTACCTCTCTGACACTCCTTCAGCGTCTTTTGTTCGATCTACCTTCTTTCTCTACTTCTTGATGTTGGGGGTTCCCCCGGGTAGTTCAGGTCCTCTCCTCTTTTCATTGTACACAGCCCCCATTTCAAAACCATCACAGATTTGGCTTCCCAAACCCTCCTAATTTGACACCCAATTATAACCTCCTCCCCGGGCCTCACTGCTGCCCTGCTACAAAACACCCCGTGACTGTCGTCCCCATCTCTGATAAAATGTCCTCCCTTTTCTTAAACTAAACCTCCAAAAAAATGAACTTCTTGTCTTTCCCGCCTCAGTAACCAACCCCCCCCCCTGCTATTTCTTTTCATGGTGGCCACCATTACTCCTAGGCAGCGGCCTCTGTCGGGGGGGTTTTACAATTCTGTCGCCTTCACCCCAATTCCAATTCCCGCCCGCTCCTATCACCTGCACCCAAGAAAATCTCCAGAATCCTCCGTTTCTCACTGTTGAAACAAATCAAAATTCATTGTTGCCTTTTTTTTTCTTGTTTAACTATGTAATCCCTTTCTATCGGGCTCCCCTGTGCAAATCTCTCCTCTTCAATTGCCTGAATGCGCAGTCAGGTCATCTTTTTTCAGCCCCTATTCTAAGCCCAAAACCCTTTTCATCACGCACTGGTTTCCCATTAGTACGGCACAACCTGCACCCCCCTCACAATCCCCCTGTCTCTGTCTACCACCCGCGCTCTCCTCCCCTGCTGCTTTTATCAGGTTACACTCAGCAATATCCCAACCTCCCCTGCCCCCCCAAATTTTCACACGTGCGGCACCGTTCTCTGGAATTGCTACCGCGGGCAGTCAGGCACTTCACAACCCTCATAGTTTTTAAAAGGGGGCCCCGAGAACACACTTTTCAGTGACCTACAAGATCCCTAACTGCTATCCCCCGCCCCTTTACTCCCTACACTAGGCACTCACAGGCACTTACTGTATATAATGTACGTCCCCGGTGCAGGTTTACCATTTTTTTTATTAAACCACCCCTATTTTAAAAAATGGTGGCCATTGTAAATTGCATCTAACCGTTTGTTTCACCCATACCCCAAAAAATTTTTAAGCCTCATGAGCAGGGGCCCTCCACCTTGTGTCTCATCTGTAAGTACTTTTTTGTTAATGTCTTTCGTTACCCCGAATTTTTAAAGTGCTGCGGGGAATATGTTGGCGCTATATAAATAAAGAATAATTATTATTATTAATTATTATATTATTTTTTTATTAAAGGGGTCTGGGAAATTTTGGGGGCCGGGGAAGAAAAGGCAGATAGGTTTTTTAAAACAGATAAGTACAATGTATCACATGGGGGGGAAAAATCATTTACAGATTAAGTTAAATGGAAAAAAAAAATGAGTAAAAAATACTGGGAAGGGCTTTTTGGGGTTCCCGGTGGACAGTAAACTTAAGGGAAACAGCAGTGTCAGGCAGACCTAACAAAGGCAAATAGGACTATTGTGTATTAAAAGGGGATAGATGCACATGATGAAACATTATTTTCCCATTTTACAAGTCACTGGTTTTGACCAACATGGAATTTTTTGACATTTTGGGGGCCATTGCACGGAAAAAACATTGTAGACTTGAACAGATACAAACGGGCAAAAAAAAATAATAAAGGGCTGGGGGGACTGCAATACCCCGAAAGATAAGCAAGTTTTGGGTTAAATTTTGTTTTTGGGGAAAAGACGGCCCAGCGGTACCAAAAAATATTATAAATTGTCTTTGCTGGGCGGCGCCCGGTCTGCAGGGAGCAGGGACCCCACCCTGATCATTCTGCTGGCAGCTCTGTGGTGACAGAGGTCCGCCACTCCCCACAGGGGCGGCGACAAGCCAATAGGGGCCCGGAGGGCCCCCCAATCAGCTACAGGGGCGGTATCCCGGGGTCACTTTTTAAAACCCCTTTGCTTAAAGCTGCGCCTTTGATATTTCCTGGCTGTCTTCAAAAAGTGCTTATTGCTTTTTTGTTTATCGTGTACCACCTCGGGTTGTTTCCTCCCTTCTTACTTTTTGATTTTGACCCTTTCTCCTGTTTGGCTTTTGACCCCCGGGTTGTTTAAGGTTTTTTTTGGTTCCTTTTTTTGGGTTGGCGTTTCTGATTGGTTTTGATGGACTGTTGATACTTCCCCCCACCCCCAGTATTTTAGCACGCAGGGACTGTGCCCGTTGGGGTTTTGCCCCCTAGGGGGCAGGTTAAGTAGGCAGGTACAGTGGGGGTGGGTTCCCGTCAGGTCACTGTTCCCCTTGACGTGACATAAAAATATTAAAAAGGGCAATTGAAATCTTCTAAACTATTTTTACCAAAACTGTATTGAACTAGGAGGACCTCTGCATCTTGAGAAAAGAAAATTTCTACATAAAAATAGAAAGGGATTTTTTAATGTTGAGATGAGACTGTGGAACTCTCTGCCAGAGGAATGGTCATGGGGAAATTTAATAACAGAGTTTTAAAAGGGTCGGATACATTTCTGGAGGTAAAAATAACAAGTTATAGTGACTAGGATTCTGGAGAATGGTCGTTGATCCAGGGATTTATTTTGATTGCCAGATTGGAGTTGGGAAGGATTTTTTTCCCCAAAAATGAGGACAAACAAAGGGTTTTTGCCTTCCTTTGCATCAACACTTTAGCAAGATATCGAACTGGATAATGTTTTTGTCTTTTTTGGCCGTACAAACTATGTAACTGTGTAACTATGTAAAAAGTAGACATCTGCTATTGCTACATCTGTGACGGTCTGAGATATTAAACTGTCATAATATTTAATCCGCACAATAAACGGTGTCAAAAATAGAATTAAAAAACAGCTGCGTTTTTTGTTCATCCTCATGACATAAAATGTAATAGAAAGTGATCCAAAAAGTTATGTGAAACCCAATTTGGTACCAATAAAAAGGTAAGCTTATTCTACAAAATAAGTGCTTACACACCTCCATTGACAGAATATAGCAATGCATTAACATTCGAAAACACATAAAACATTTTTTGTATACAAATGCTACAACATAAAAAATTATACCAATGGGATATCTCCTTAATTCTATCAGCCTGCAGAATAAAATTGTAAAATTGAAAAATTAAAAACAGTACCAAATTACTGGTATTTTTCCTAAACAAAAATGGATTAAAAAGCAATAAAAATGTCATGTTTCCCCTAAATCATCAAATAATTCTTCAAAAAACTTGTCCCTGGTCAGCTCTGCATACAGAAAAAAAAAAAGTTATGTCTCTCAAATCACAGCAATATAAAAACATGTTTTCAATTTTTGGAAACAAAAGGAAACATGTACAGTATGATCGGGTTTTTCACCCTTTTCTAGCATCAAATGCGCCTAAGTGAATGTGTGAGGTGCATTGTTTGTAAGACTCCACACTTTCTAATGCGCCTAACATGAGGGGGCGTTGTGGGGGCACTACACTCGTAATATTTAGATACTAGAGATGGGCGAATTTCTCACTTTGCCGAATTTTCCAACAAAATTTGTTTCGGTCCGAATTACTTCGGCACGAATCGCGTTAAAAAACAGCTATTTCCAGGCTGCACAGAGCCTGCAGAGTGCTTGAAACAATGTGCCATGCTTAAATATGCAAGGGAGCTTGGTTTGGTCTTCATACAATGTTGTGTTTTAGTATGACACGCACATGACTGCCGCCCGCTCTTAGAATCGCTTCACTAAAAAAATTCCCTGGGCACTTAAGAGGGCAAAACTGACCAAAAAACTCAAGCGGGAATGTAGCCTGATAAAATCATGCCAGCGAAAGCTGGAAAAAAGCAAGCTGAGAGCTGAGGTGGCAACATCAGTGACAGAGTGTGGAGGTGACAGCGGCAGCCACAGCAGCATGAGGTCAGACAGTGGCACAATGACATTCTGGAGGTGGCAAAAAAGGAGGAGGCCACAGAGTGGCACAATGACTGAGAGCGGAGGTCACGGCGGCGGCAGCCTGAGGTCAGGGAGTGGCACAATGAACATTTTGGAGGTGGGGAAAACAGTAGCAGGCCAAGAGGCACAATGAAAACAGTGTGGAGGTCTCGGTAGTAGCAGCATGAGGTCAGGCAGTGGCACAATCTCATTCTGGAGGTGGCAAAAACTGGAGTAGGCCACAAAGTGGCACAATGACAGAGAGTGGAGGGCACGGCAGCAGCAGCATGAGGTCAGACAGTGGCACAATGACATTCTGGAGTTGGCAAAACAGGTGTAGGCCACAGAGTGGCTCTATGACAGAGAGTGTAGGTCACGGCAGCAGCAGCATGAGGTCAGGCAGTGGCACAATGACATTCTGGAGGTGGCAAAAAACCAGGAGTAGGCCACTTTTTGGGACAATGACACAGTGTGTAGGTCACGGCAGCAGCCACAGCAGCAGCAAGAGGTCAGACAGTGGCACAATCACATTCTGGAGGTGGCAAAAAAAGGAGTAGGACCACAGAATGGCACAATGACAGAGATTTGAGGTTTTGGCGGCAGGAGCAACAGCATGAGGTCAGAGAGTGGCACAGTGACACAGTGTGGATGTCACGGCACCAGCAATAGCAGCAGCAGCATGAGGTCAGACAGTGGCACAATGACATTCTGGAGGTGGCAAATAGGTGTAGGCCCCAGAGTGGCACAATGACAGAGAGTGGAGGGCCCCGGCAGCAGCAGCATGAGGTCAGACAGTGGCACAATGACACAGCGTTGGAGGTCACAGCAGCAGCCACAGCAGCAGCATGAGGTCAGACAGTGGCACAATGACAATCTGGAGGTTTGGGAAAAAAAGGAGTAGGCCCCCAGAATGGCACAATGACAAATTTGAGGGGACGGCGGCAGGAGCAACACATGAGGTCAGAGATGGCACAGTGACACAGTGTGGATGTCACGGCACCAGCAAAAAGCAGCAGCAGCATGAGGGCATAGAATGGCACAATGACAGAGTGTTGAGGTGGGTGGCAATAACATCCCTGGTAAAGATGGTGGTAGGGAGATGGGGAAACGTCAGCAGATGTGTGGCATCAGGGGTGGCGGCATCAGAAATAGTGGCTGAGGCAGGTAGTTTGAACCGAGACTGACGCCTAAGGGCATTGGTTTGTGGAAAATCCTGGCCGATCCAAAGCCTGATTTTATCTTGACAAAGGTCAGTCGTTCCACATTTCCCGTGGACAAGCGGGTTCTCCTTGGGGTAAAAGATGGCCCCCGCCGCACTGAAGACCCGCTCTGATGCCACACTATTGCCGGGCAGGACAGCTTCTCCACTGCAAAAATCGGGAAGTTGGCTGCCCATAGTCCAGCATATCTTCTAACTGGGGTGGCAGATGCGTCCAAGTAGACCACCACCTGTTGGTTCAGGGGCTG